>JASDQU010689580.1:50722-61777 GCA_032191745.1 Picea mariana | reverse complement strand
TATTTGGACTTCACTGGCCCGGAGAACCAAGAGCAGCTCCCTGGCCCTGAATTAAATGTCTTGCAAGCTGGTAGGTAGATGGCTCCTCAAGAATTAATGAGGGATGGGGGGGTGAACTGCCCATTCGTAGAGCCATTAGGCCTGACCTGTGTGAGAGAAATCGCGCCACACACAACCTCGCAAGAGGATAAGGCGTGAGGGAGAAGCGATTGGGGGCAGACGTGAGGGGAGCAAGAGAACTCTGGAGATACGCAGAGTGAGTGATAGCATAGAAGGGGGAGAGTAACCCTCATTCTTGGTCACTGGAAAACTGAGACACAGTCTTGCAGCATCGTGGTCTCAGCTCGAGGGTGGCTAGTTGTAAATCCTATCGGAATATATAAGCCTACGGTTGGGTGGAAACGAGCACCCCTCTCAACAGTTGCACTCACTTCTGGTGTTATTTCTGATAAGTGTTTTACATCTTGCATCTTGAAATTCATATGCTGACATATATGCTCTTAAACTGTGAAATTGTGAATGACTACAGTATAAAGACTGTATGTGCAGTGTTTTGGTAAGAAAGGGTAGATGTATGCTTGTAACAGAAAAACCACACATGGCTTATGTTGATAGATAAATTTGATTATGTGAAAGTTGAACCAAGTTAGACTTCCAGTCTGTTCTCGGGAATTTGTTTCCCCTTATTTGTCTCCAGGAATGCCCCGGAATAGAACTCTCCACAAAGATACCCTTCTTGGAAAAGTTTACCAAGAGCCTGGAAAAAGGACCTGAATGATCCTCTTGAAATCCTGAAGTAATAGCGTAGGGATAAGTATCGATCGATGGACGAGATCCCGTCGGAAGATCTGCGGTCATTCACGACCGTTAGATTTGCGGAAGAAACAAGGGTGTTACATGCCTTACCCCTTTTCTTTTATCTTCATGAGTAGCGAGGAAATCGGGACCGTAGATCCCCAAGGTCTGTGGGATTATCTAGACCGTTGGTTTTTCCACGTCCAGAGAGCAGTGGGAGAGTGCACAGCGTAGGACAGGTCTGAGCCGTCGGATCTTAGCTAGAAAACCTGATAGCCGTTGGATCTGTTAGGAGATGCATGAGGGTTAAGCCCTCGTGAACAAGGGAAAAAGTCCCAAGAGAGGAGTCAGTATCAGGGATTCGGAGTTCGGGATTCCAGGAGTCCTGATGACAAGAGATTGGGACACTCCATGGTGAAAATCCCAATATAGATCTAGACCATCCATCCGTGAAGGATACGTGGCAGAGATTGAGAGTCCATCGATATTTTGGATATCGGGGATTCGAGTTGACAAAGGATTTGCGTCACTCGGGATCGTAAGTCACGAAATCGCGAAACAATGAGGACGGTCCATCTGAGGGAGGATACATGGCAGTAATCTAGGATATCGGGAGAATCCCAAAAGAAAGAGCTCATCGAGATTTCACAAATCAGGAAATCGGGAGTTTCGTTGACAAGAGGTCGAACTCTCGTGATTGATAAGTCCTGAAACTTCGACTGGTGAACTCCCAAAATGATTAGCATATGTTTAAGTCTCGATTAACGGATGAGGTCCTCTCGGAGGATCTAAGGTCCGTAACAACAGTTGGATGTGGGGAAGGAACGTGGATGATAGTTCCTCGACCCCTCTCCGCCTTTGCAAGCAATGCACGAACATGATCCCTTTGGAGGATCCCAGGGTCTGTAATGACCGTTAGATTTGAGAAAGAGACGTAGGCATTAATGCCACGACCCCTTTTTCCCTTGCAAGAGATGAAGTAATCAGGACCGTAGATCCCATGGTCCATGGAAGTACTTGGACCATCCATCTATAGAGTACACGTGGCTGTTGGTAAGCGCTTCGGCGTTTCGGCACCCGGGAAACAAAAAGGGAAAGAACCCTTGTCTTTGCGAGTCGCAAAATCCCGATTACCGAAACCCCGAATCGGTTTAAGTGTGAATAAGTTTGATAAAGGCAGGATTTAACCATAACTGTTGATCGTGGTTGAAGGTCGCAACCATCTATTGGAGGGACATGTGGTTGTCAATCAGCATTTCGGTGTTTCGGCACTCGGGAAACCAAAGGGAAAGAACCCTTGTCTTTGCAAGTCGCAAAATCCTGATCACCGAAACCCCGAAATGGAAAGAGGTGTGAATGAGGTTAAGGAAAGCCGGGATTTGATCATGACCATTGATCATCCCGAAAATATCACGACCGTTGATCTTGGCTGAAGGTCGCCGTTGTCCATCGGAGGGACACATGGTTGCCGGTCGATGTTTCGACGTTTCGGCATCCGGGAAACCAAAGGGCTAGAAAACCTTCCCCCACGATTCACGAAATCCCGATGCCTGAAACCCCGATACGTGTTGTAGTATAGAGGAGAAGTACCAAAAGAATCTGGACCGTCCATCAGAGGAGACACGTGGTGAGCGATCAGAGATTTGGGAAAAGTCCCAAAATCCCGTGGACCATTGGATCCACACTATTAAGAGTCTTCGATCTCTTACACGAACCTCCATATCGGAATTCAGAGATTTAAATGACAAGGAGTCTTGGAATCATTGCATTTCGAACTCCCAAGTACCGAAACCCCGAAAGGATCGATACCATCGAATAAGGGGAGGCTTACAGCCGTTGATCTCCCTTTGGAGGGAAACTTGGTAGACTTCATGGTTTTCGGGGATTTGAATGGGAAAGGAAGAAGTCAGCCATCATGATTTCCCGAATCACAAAAGGTCGGTAAGGGCTTTGCCGGTTTAAGCACGTGGTCACGAGGACAAGACCCAAACAGGAAACTTGTACTCGCCAGCCCTTTCGGGGTTCAGCGCTTCGATGTGTCGGGGTTTGCAGAGTCGAAAGACTCGACGCTCTGGTAGCGCTGAGTCACAAAGAACGAAAGGACGCCATATTTGTTCGACCTATGGTCATGACCCGCAATCTTATGGGAATAGACGAGGGAAGAGCTAGCTTACGCTAGACCTCCGTAGACATTTTGGGGGTCTGATCATTGATAAATCGATGAAAAACTCGATTTCCATAGTGGGTATGTGACATATTCTGTCATCCTCTGTCTGAACTGGGAACCTCCATCATCGACCCTGGATACCCTCACGCAACTTTGAAACCAAAAAACCATGAGGCCAACCTGTGATGTTTTCCTGAGAAGCCGACGCATCCACAGTCTGAACCTGAGACCTCCGTCGTCGACCTCTGCACCCTCACACATCTCTGAAACCCATAATCCATGGGTCATCCTATGTCTTATGTGGAACCCGACGCACTTGGGTAGTCTCCATAGTGTGTTGAGTCTTAGCGTCTGACTATTACCATTTTGGGTGTCCATACCCGTTTTCCAGTTGGATGTTATGGTCACGTAGCTTCTAGATTGAGTGTGGCTTGTTGTCATCGTATGTTCCCTACTAATCCTTGTTGTTTTCCTCACTATGTTGGAATTGAGTCGAAAGTGGTTGAATATGCAGGTTGTCAGACCTATGAGCAGCTCTCTCTAGGTGAGAGAGTTTGATGGGATGTGGTTTTCTCCCAAAGAGAGTCCAACACCAACTACGAAGCTCTAAGAATTCTCGATCCGGCCTGTTGCTGAGACCCTGAGTGGGAGGTGAAGCAGTCGATGGACTGGGTGACAGTGAAGGTGTATACTTCCGGGTGGAACAGGCATGTGGGGAATGAGAGTCCGTGAGTAGTGGGCGTAAGAAGGCTCCTAGGGAGAATCCTTTCGGTTGCACTGTGTAGTTTTCCTGTAACCTTAGCCTAGTCTAGGATTCCCTTGCTCTAGGTTGAGCTTGGTCCCAGCTCGGGGATGACCCACTGCTGAGCGTGATGAGCAGCGTGGTCTAAGTCTTGGAGGTTCGTGGAAGGTCTGCACGTAGTTGGTGGTGTTACTCTAGTTGAAAAGATAAGTATTATTAATGTGCTTAATTTTTATGTTATGCATGTCTGTGATGCTTGAATGTTATTATGTATTATGTTGCATATATGCATTATTTTCTATTACAATTGAATCTGTATGGTAGCAGTAATGCTATGCTATGTGTTTTATTTTGATTAAAATGCATGTTAGATATATCTATGTATATATGTATTTCTATGTGGTAGCATTTCCTGGCTTGTTGAAGGTTGGGGATGTTATAAATTGGTATCAGAGCCAAGGTTTTAATGCTAAGCCTAGATGGGTCGGATAAGTGGTCTTCAGACCCAAGGTTTCGAGTGGAAATCATGTCTGGAGGGACTAAGTTCGGACCTTGGAACCTTCCTGAGTGCCAAGAAATTACCTTGGTCGTGTTACGAAGCTCAGGAGGAGTAGCGGTATCGTAAAACCACGATAGAAGTGGTATTGGGATGCAGAGTAATGTGGGTCATAGGATCTATTCGGAAGGAAGGGAAACCCTTTTACGACCGTCGGATCTGGAGCAGGTGCAGGAGGGATATCCTAGAAGCCTATCAGAGTTTGTCAATCAGGAGAAGTGGGGTGCGTTGAGGCACAAACTTCTGAAGTCTGAAGCTCTGAGGTCTAGAAGAGATCTACACCGTAGATCTAAGGGGAGAGCTTGACCGTTAGATCTTGAGAAGTCGTGCATGGGTTAGTCGCGAGAACCATTTGAAATTCGCAAAATCGAAAGATTGGAAGTGAAGAGAGGTGAACACTTTCGAAGCAAGGAATCGCGAAGTGGATCTTGACTGTTGGTTGCGGGAGAGATAAGGATCATCAATTATCCATGGAGACTTCATAACTGCAACAATTGGGAGAAGGGGAAAGTGTTGATGCACAAACTTCTGAAACCCAAAGTTTTGAAGTGAAAGGGTAGATGTGGTGGGGCTGGATGACATCGCTTGGGGTGGCATGGACCTTCCTAGGCGTACCACGTGCCATCGCATTAGTTGGTGAAAGTTGTACTATGTGGGTCCGAAGGATAGAGAAGCTGGAAGTTTGGAAGTCGCGAGATTGGAAGGAAGCAAGCATGAAATCTTTTAGAACCGAAGTTTCGAAGCTCCGAAGTCCTGAAGCTTTGATGATAGAAGTTCCACAGCGAGTGTCAGTTGTTGTATGTTGGGTATACGTGGACCGTTGATCCACCCTACTTCACGAGTTCGTTAATTCGGAACTCCGAGAGTCTATTGTGATGTATTATAAAGACTTTGGAACCTGAAGTCCTGATTAAGCACATGTCGATCTAGCGCTTGGTCACAGCCCGTGGTCGCAGGGATTGGGGCTAAGATAAAAGGGCTGAGGCTTAAAATTGTTACAGAGTCGAGCAGAGCTCGAAAAATTCATGAAATATGAACATTTCTTAAAACAGATTTAGTTTATGAATTCTGTGGGATTTGTTAAGGAATGATGGTCTGACAAATTCTGGTTGACTGCACATTGTGTTTGCAGAGTTCAACGAGTGTCAGGAACAAAGCGAATTGACACCGAGCGTAGAGGAATGGAAGAGGCATGGAATGCTTCCAGTTCAGAGAATGAAGTAAAAGGGAAGGGCGTCCACTTGGGAGTTTAAGGATCGAACTCCAATGGACACGGAGAAGAGATAGATAAGGAAAGGCATATGATGAAAATCATTGATTGATTGCAGAAAGATGCCCAGACTAACTGAGCAGATAACATAAAGCTCCTAAAATCCAAGGATAGAGAGGGAGAAGTCAACTTAAAGTTGATGAAAAGTTTGGAAAGAATCAAAAAGAAGTTGGATAAGGAGACTAACTCAAGCAAATCAGGGAGTCACAAGACCCCTAAGAAGAAAAGAAGATCAAGAAGCGTTAGCAGGCATCATCACCACTCCCTGAAACATTCCAATAAGGAAGCACACAGTAGTTCAAGCTCATATCCTACCATAAAGCACATGAGATCTGGAGTGGATGAACTGAAGGGATAAATGAACAAGATTAAGCCTCCTACGTTTGATGGAGAACACCAGAAGGAGGAAGATGCCAAAACACGGTTGCTTAGCATGAGGAAATATTTCCAACTATAGAATTATTCCTCTCATGCAGAAGGAAGAATTGCAATGTATCAACTGAAAGGAAAGGCAGCCATGTGGTGGGATCAACTTGTGTAGGTGAAGCACATTAGAGAGAAATATGTTACTTGGAAAGAATTCGAGAAGTATTTTGAAAAGAAATACTTGACTAAAAGATATTATGACAAAAGAATGAAAGAGTTCTTTGAACTCAATCTCGGTATTTTGGAATTACTGAAGTATGTTTTGTTCATCAAGGATGAGACTGTCAAAATTCAAAGGTATGTGAGTGGACTACCACCATCCATTGGGGACAAGATTCGGTATGATGACCCAAAAACTATGGAAGAAACAATAAGAAGAGCGAAATGCTTATGTGAGCAGCAAAGAGGAAATCCCACTTTTCGAAAGGCTTGGGATGACCAGAAGAAGTCTAAGAAAGAGCAGAGGAAGAAGTGAAACAAACCTCCCTTTTTCAGAAATAGTCCTCAAGGACAACCATCGTTTAGAGAGCCGGGGATGACTAACGTAGGGGAACAAAGGCCAAGGAAGATAGCCATTTAGTGTTGGGGTTATCAGGGAAACCACAAGTACAAAGACTATTCCCACAAAAATGGAAAAGTGAGAGTTGTCCATAATGTTCAGCAAGCTAAAAAAGTGGAGGACATGGGAAATAGAGTACCCAGGATCTACACAGCCCTGGACAACAAGTAAGAATAATATCAGTCGCACATGATTTAAGTTGAAGGTATGATCAATAACCATGCCTTTACTATTTTAATAGACTCATGAGCTAGTCATAGTTATGTAGATCCTAGAATGGTGGAAAGGTTGCATTTACCAAAAGGCAAGCATGAGAAATCTTGGTTGCTGCAGCTAGTTATAGGAGCCAAGAGGAAAGTTGTTGAATCGGTTAAATCATGTCCAGTGGACATGAATGGACTAAGTACTAAGGCAGACATGAATATCTTGCCTTTAGGTTCTTATGATTGCCTAATTGGTATGGACTCGTTGGACCAGCACCATGCCATCTTAGATTTTCATAACAAGGAATTCACTTGACTTGATGAGGACGGAAACCCAAGGAAATTGCAGGGAATTCCCAGGGCCATCACTGTCAGAGAAATCTCAGCAATGCATCTCAAGAAGTGCTACAGGAAAGGCTGTCAATTATTTGTAGTCCACTTAGAGGAATCACCTAAGGATAAGGTGTCAAAGATCGAAGACCATGCAGTACTAAAGGAGTTTGAGGATGTATTCCAGGAGGTACCAGGATTACCCCCGAAGAGAGACATTGACTTCTCTATTAACCTGATGCCTAGAGCAGCTCTAGTGTCAAAAACTCCTTACAAAATGAGTACACTAGAGCTGAAAGAACTACAATTTCAGCTTGAAGAGATTCTGAAGAAGGGGTATATATGCCCAAGTGTGTCACCTTGGGGAGCACCCATCCTATTCGTGAAGAAGAAGGATGGGATGTTGAGATTGTGTATCGATTTCAGACAATTGAACAAAGTGACTGTTAAGAATAAGTATCCTCTGTCGAGGATCGATGATCTCTTTGACCAATTGAAGGATGTTAAGATATTTTCGAAAATAGATCTTACATCAAGATATCACCAGGTAAGAATAAAGGATGAAGACATTGGCAAGACCACCTTCAGAACAAGGTATGGTCACTATGAATTCACAGTGGTGCTATTTGGGTTGTCGAATGCACCCATTGTTTTTATGTGTTTAATGAATGGTGTATTCAAGGACTATCTGGAAAAGTTTTTCATAGTCTTTTTGGATGACATCCTAGTGTATTCCAAGTCGGAGGAGGAGCATGAACAACATTTGATGATGGTGATGTGGGTGTTAAGAGAGAACCAATTGTATGCTAAATTAAGCAAGTGCTCATTTTATCAAAAGCAGATCCACTACTTGGGGTATATCATTTCAAAGGATGGGATAGTTGTGGATCCTGAGAAGATAGAAGCCAACAGAGAATGATCAACGCCTAAGAATGTGACATAAGTCATATCCTTTATGGGTCTATCCAACTATTACAGAAGGTTCATTACAGGTTTCTCAAGGATAGCTCACCCTATCACTTCCTTGCAAAGGAAGGAGAAGAAGTTCTAGTGGGCAGAAGAATGTGAGAAAAGCTTTCAGCGATTGAAGCAATTGTTAACCAGTGCTGCAATCCTAAGGATTGCATATCCAAATGAGGATTTTGTAGTGTGTACAGATGCATGCAAAGAAGGATTGGGAGGAGTCCTCAACCATAATGGATTTGTAATATGTTATGAGTCCAGGAAGGTGAAAGAGCACGAAAAGAACTATGCCACTCATGATTTGGAGTTGGCAACTATCGTTCACGCTCTGAAGAAATGGAGGCATTACCTCATGGGAAGGAGGTTTGAACTGAGGACAAACCATAATGGTCGGAAGAATTTGTTTGATCATCCAACCTTAAATTCTAGGCATAGTAGATGGTTGGAATTCCTTTGTGAATCCGAGTTTGATATCAAGCATATCAGAGGAAAAGAGAACAAATCGGTTGATGCACTCAGCAGGAGAGTGCACGAATTGCATGCTACAACCATTAATATGTACCAAACTGATATTAAAAGCAGAATTTTGGAAGCTGCAAATGCAGATTTGTTGTACAGGGATTTGGTAGCAAAGCTACAACAAGGTAAGATGCCACGGAAAGTGGAGAATTATAAATTGGAAACTGACATAACACTTATGTACAAGAACAGAATTTATGTACCTAACGTCCAAGAATTGAAACTTATGATTTTGAAAGAAATGCATAATGCGCCTTATGTTGGGCACCCTAGATATCAGAAAACTGTGGCAACAATCAAGAGCCATTACTTTTGGCGAGGTATGAAGAAGGAAATTGGAGAATACATCACCATATGTATGGAATTCCAGACGGTTAAAAGTGAGCATAGACACCCTGCAGGGTTGCTACAGCCTTTACCCATTCCTGAGTGGAAGTGGGAGGTAGTGACAATGGATTTCATCACAGGATTGCCCAGAACAGGCAAGAAACATGATTCAATCATGGTGGTGGTGGACAAGCTTACGAAAGTTGCCTATTTTATTCCACTAAAGACTACTCACAAGGAAACTAACGTTGCTAATATTTTTATGAGGGAAATAGCACGATTGCACGGTATTCCCAAGACAATTTTATCTGATAGGGACCCAAAATTCATCTCAAAGTTCTGGAAAGGGTTAGTCAAGGTGTTTGGAACAAATCTGAACTCAAGCACTGCTTATCATCCTGAGTCTGATGGGTAGACCAAGAGGGTGAACCAAGTGATAGAAGACATGCTAAGGATGTATCTGATGGACAAACCATCTAAATGGGAAGACTACCTACACTTGGTAGAATTCACCTACAACAATGGGTATCAAGTATAGTTGAAGATGACCCCATTTGAAGCACTTTATGGAAGAAAGTGTAATACTCCAGTAAGTTGGGATAACCTAGCTAACAGAGCACTAGTTGGGCCAGAGTTGCTCAAGGAAATGGAAGAATAAATGTTGAAGATTAAGCAAAATTTGAAAGCTGCCCAAGACAAGCAGAAAAATTATGTTGATAAGAATAGAACCCACAGAGAGTTTAAAGAGGGAGAACATATTTTTTTTGAAAGGGAAAGCTCATAGAAGTTCCCTGAGGCTGCGAAACTGTTCGAAGTTGGTAGCCAGATTTTGTGGGCCATTTGAAATCCTAGAAAGGATTGGGCTAGTTGCATATATGCTTGCATTGCATGCATCCATGATTGTGCATAATGTATTTCATATTTCATTTCTTAAGAAATATATACCTAATGCTAATCATGTAATCGATTGGAATGTGATTTAGGTGGAGCAAGAAGGCGTCTTGCAAGTGCATCCTGTGCGCATATTGGACCGAAAGAGCAAACAACTCCAGAATCGAGCCATAGGGATTGTAAAGGTCCAGTGGACTTGGTACAATCCTGAGGAAGCAACATGGGAGCATGAATATGTTATGCGGGCAGAGTACCTGCATCATTTTGAAGATTTTGGAAATCTTGTTGATGTTGTGTAAAGAGTTGCATTGAGGACAGTGCAAAAATAAGGGGAGGGGATTGTAATACCCCAAGGCCGAGCCCCTGCTAAATTGTAATTTTGTTTATAGGCTCGTGAGTTGAGTGGTTATAAGTTGAGAGACTTATGTGTTTATTAGGTTGGTGAGCCATATGCCAAGGCCAATGAGCCTAACTTTGTATATGTAAATATGCAAATCATTAATAAAAATATAAACATCGTTGCATGCAGACCGACCACGAAGAAAGAGTGATGGGGGACTAAGCTTCCACAAGGTGGGTAAGGGAAAGGGGGTTGAAAGGTTGGAAAGAGGGGCTAATCTTAGGGGCTTAATTCCTTGAGAATAATAATTTATTATTATTATTCCAAAGTTGTGTAAAAGACATGTTTTTATCCTAAGTTCTGGGAGAGGCAACTTGTGCAAAAGGAAATGCATGCAGCTTCAGGAAGACAAGTGTTGACCTGGGCGCATGTAGTTAAAGCTGCAAAAGTAAGTCATGTTGGGGGTTCGCTCCTGTATTCTGTCATCCTCCGTCTCAACCGAAAACCTCCATCATTGACCCTAGATACCCTCACGCAGCTCTGAAAAAACCATGAGGTCGACCTATGATGTTTTCCTGAGAAGCTGATGCATCCATAGTTTGAACCTGAGACCTCCGTCGTTGACCTATGCACCCTCATGCATCTCTGAAACCCATAATCTGTGGGTTGTCCTATGTCTTCTGTGGAACCCGATGCACCTGGGTAGTCGCCTAAGCGTGTTAAGTCTTAGCATGTGACTGTTACCGTTTTGGGTGTCCATACTCATTTTCCAGTTGGTTGTTGTGGCCACATAGCTCCTGGACTGAGTGTGGCTTGTTTCCATCGTTTGTTCCCTACTGAGCCTTGTTGTTGTCCTCACTGTGTTGGAATTGAGTCGAAAGTGGCTAAAGAGGCAGGTTGTCAGACCTGTGAGCAGCTCTCTCCAAGTGAGAGAGTTTGTTGGGAAGTGGTTTTCTCCCAGACAGAG
>JASDQU010689580.1:13190-34126 GCA_032191745.1 Picea mariana | reverse complement strand
TCATATTAGGATATATATACATCTAATTATTCTTGTTGTAATAAAATAATGATATTTCATTTTTCTTTTATTTTAATTCTTACACTAAGGGTATCTCATTTTTATTACATAATAATTATTTGCCGAGTTTCTTACTACTTTCTTGAATTTCTCTATATTATATGACTTTCTTTAAAAATCCTAACTATAGATTTACCATGTCCATTCACATGTTTTTAAAGGAACTAAAGACTTCGACACGATGAAGCAATGCTAAAATTATTTTCTCATGTCCATTCACCTTAATGTCAACTTGAGAGTAACTCAACTTGTTGCTCTCTACCATATCCTCATGCCTTCTTAGGATTCTCTTGATGTCAGACCAGGATGGCTCCATTATGGTCATCTTAGGATTCTCTTGATGTCAGACCAGGATGGATCCATTATGGTCAGAAGAGCCTCATATATGAACCGATTAGGGATTTTCCACCTAGTAATAACTTTGAATTGGATGGAGTTCCTCTGCTCCGAAATAACCATGAATAAATGTTGTTGGCAGGGGACAACCACTATGTTTTAGGTTCCCACACTATCTTCCATCCCAACCTTGGACTCACAGTTTGGTCTTGAGGCCAAAAGTAGCCAGACAAATGAATTGGGTCGCTACAATTTTCCATGGAGATGAGAGTCGACGCTCCTATAGCTATTGTAGGGATGTTCACCACCAAATTGCCTCCCAAATCCCATAATAACAAGGTGAAACAAATGATGATTTCAGGTAGGGAAGGAGAGTGTGCAATCTAGAGAGGCCGAAAAAAGGAAAGTCTAGTCAGAGGAAGCAATCTCGGGGTGGAACTGGCTGAGGGGATACATTATTCCAATGGGTTTGTTGAGCCAAAGGGTGAAATTCCCGAGAAATTTCTTGAGTGTAACATCCCCAGCCTTCAACAGGTCGGGCAATGCTACCACGCGGAAATACATACATACATAGATATATAAAACATGCATTTTAATCGAAATAAAACACATAACACAACGTTACTGCTACCATACAAATTCAAATGTAATAGACAATAATGCATATACGCAACGAAATACATAATAACATTCAAGCATCACAGACATGCATAACATAAAAATTAAGCACATTAATAATACTTATCTTTTCAACTGGAGTAACACCACCAACTACGTGCAGACCTTCCACGAACCTCCCAGCCTTAGACCACGCTGCTCATCACACTCAACAGTGGGTCACCCCCGAGCTGGGACCAAGATTCACCTAGGGCAAGGGAATCCTAGACTCGGCTGAGGTTACAGGAAAACTGCACAGTGCAACCGAAAGGATTCTCCCCAAGAGCCTTCTTACGCCCACTACTCACGGACTCTCATTCCCCACATGCCTGTTCCACCCAGGAGTATACACCTTCACTGTCACCCAGTCCATTGATTGCTTCACTTTCGTTGCAGGGTCTCAGCAACAGGCCGGATCAAGAATTCTCAGAGCTTCGTAGTTGGTGCTGT
The DNA here is from genome assembly GCA_032191745.1 of Picea mariana. Lineage (NCBI taxonomy): Eukaryota > Viridiplantae > Streptophyta > Pinopsida > Pinales > Pinaceae > Picea > Picea mariana. Next base: position 32,623 of record JASDQU010689580.1, on the reverse strand, counting down.
ACTCTCTCTGGGAGAAAACCACTTCCCAACAAACTCTCTCACCTGGAGAGAGCTTCTCACAGGTCTGACAACCTGCCTCTTTAGCCACTTTCGACTCAATTCCAACATAGTGAGGACAACAACAAGGCTCAGTAGGGAACAAACAACGACAACAAGCCACACTCAGTCCAGGAGCTGCGTGGCCACAACAACCAACTGGAAAACGAGTATGGACACCCAAAATGGTAATAGTTAGACGCTAAGACTTAGCACGCTTAGGCGACTACCCAAGTGCGTCGGGTTCCATAGAAGACATAGGAAAACCCACAGATTATGGGTTTTAGAGATGCATGAGGGTGTAGAGGTCAACGACGGAGGTCTTAGGTTCAGACTGTGGATGTGTTAGCTTCTCAGGAAAACATCACAGGTCGACCTCATGGTTTTCTAGTTTCAGAGCTACGTGAGGGTATCCAAGGTCGATGATGGAGGTTTCCGGTTGAGACGGTGGATGACAGAATACAGGAGCGAACCCCCAACAAGGCTTACTTTTGCAGCTTTAACTACATGCACCCAGGTCAACACTTGTCTTCCTGGAGCTGCATGCGTTTCCTTTTGCACACGTTGCCTCTCCCAGGACTTAGGATAAAAACACGTGTTTTACACAACTTTGGAATAATAATAATAAATTATTATTCTCAAGGAATTAAGCCCCTAAACTTAGACCCTCTTTCCAACCTTTCAACTCCCTTTCCCTTACCCACCTTGTGGAAGCTTAGTCCCCCATCACTCTTTCTTCTTGGGGCAGCTTTCAAATTTTGCTTAATCTTCAACATTTGTTCTTCCATTTCCTTGAGCAACTCTGGCCCAACTACTACTCTATCAGCTAGGTTATCCCAACTTACTGGAGTATTACACTTTCTGCCATAAAGTTCTTCAAATGGGGTCATCTTCAACTATGCTTGATACCCATTGTTGTAGGCAAATTCTACCAAGTGTAGGTAGTCTTCCCATTTAAATAGTTTGTCCATGAGATACATCCTTAGCATGTCTTCTATCACTTGGTTCACCCTCTCGGTCTGCCCATCAGACTCAGGATGATAAGCAGTGCTTAAGTTCATATTCATTCCAAACACCTTGACTAACCCTTTCCAGAACTTTGAGGTGAATTTTGGGTCCCTGTCAGACAAAATTGTCTTGGGAATACTGTGCAATCGTGCTATTTCCCACATAAAAATATCAACAACGTTAGCTTCCTTGTGAGTAGTCTTTAGTGGAATAAAATGGGTAGCTTTCGTAAGCTTGTCCACCACCACCATGATTGAATCATGTTGCTTGCCTGTTCTGGGAAATCCTGTGATGAAATCCATTGTCACTACCTCCCACTTCCACTCAGGAATGGGTAAAAGCTATAGCAACCCTGCAGGGTGTCTATGCTCAACTTTAACTGTCTGGCATTCCATACATATGGCGATGTATTCTCCAATTTCCTTCTTCATACCTAGCCAAAAGTAATGGCTCTTGACTGTTGCCACATTTTTCTAATATCCAAGGTGCCCAACATAAGGCACATTATGCATTTCTTTCAAAATCATAAGTTTCAATTCCTGGACATTAGGTACATAAATTATGTTCTTGTACATAAGTGTTCTGTCAATTTCCAATTTATAATTCTCCACTTTCCATGGCATCTTACCTTGTTGTAGCTTTGCTACCAAATCCCTGTACTGCAAATATGCATTTGCATCTTCCAAAATTCTTCTTTTAATATCAGTTTGGTACATATTAATGGTTGTAGCATGCAATTCGTGCACTCTGTTGCTGAGTGCATCAACCACTTTGTTCTCTTTTCCTCTGATATGCTTGATATCAAACTTGTATTCACAAAGGAATTCCAACCATCTACTATGCCTAGAATTTAAGGTTGGCTAATCAAACAAATACTTCAGACCATTATGGTCTGTCCTCAGTTCAAACCTCCTTCCCATGAGGTAATGCCTCCATTTCTTTAGAGCGTGAATGATAGCTGCCAACTCCAAATCATGAGTGGCATAGTTCTTTTCGTGCTCTTTCACCTTCCTGGACTCATAACATATCACAAATCCATTCTGGCTGAGGAATTCTCCCAATCCTTCTTTGCATGCATCTGTACACACTACAAAATCCTCATTTGGATCTGCAATCCTCAAGATTGCAGCACTGGTTAACAATTGCTTCAATCGTTGAAAGCTTTTCTCACATTCTTCTGCCCACTGGAACTTCTTCTCCTTCCTTTGCAAGGAAGTGATAGAGTGAGCTATCCTTGAGAAACCTGTAATGAACCTTCTGTAATAGTTGGCTAGACCCATAAAGGATATGACTTATGTCACATTCTTAGGCATTGATCATTCTCTGATGGCTTCTATCTTCTCAGGATCCACAACTATCCCATCCTTTGAAATGATATGCCCCAAGTAGTGGATCTGCTTTTGATAAAATGAGCGCTTGCTTAATTTAGCATACAGTTGATTCTCTCTTAACACCAGCAACACCATCATCAAATGTTGTTCATGCTCTTCCTCCGACTTGGAATACACCAGGATGTCATCCAAAAAGACTATGACAAACTTGTCCAGATAGTCCCCGAATACACCATTCATTAAACACATAAAAACAATGGGTGCATTCGACAACCCAAATGGCACCACTGTGAATTCATAGTGACCATACCTTGTTCTGAAGGAGGTCTTGCCAATGTCTTCATCCTTTATTCTTACCTAGTGATACCTTGATCTAAGATCTATTTTCGAAAATATCTTAGCATCCTTCAACTGGTCAAAGAGATCATCAATCCTCGACAGAGGATACTTATTCTTAACAGTCACTTTGTTCAATTGTCTAAAATCGATACACAATGTCAACATCCCATCCTTCTTCTTCACGAATAGGATAGGGGCTCCCCAAGGTGACACACTTGGGCGTATATACCGCTTCTTCATAATCTCTTCAAGCTGCAATTGTAGTTCTTTCAGCTCTAGTGTACTCATTTTTTAAGGAGTTTTTGACACTGGAGCTGCTCTAGGCATCAAGTTAATAGAGAAGTCAATGTCTCTCTTCGGGGGTAATCCTAGTACCTCCTAGAATGCATCCTCAAAATCCTTTAGTACTGCATGGTATTTGATCTTTGACACATTATCCTTAGGTTCTTCCTCTAAGTGGACTACAAATAATTGATAGCCTTTCTTGTAGCACTTCTTGAGCTGCATTGCTGAGATTTCTCTGACAGTGACGGCCCTGGGGATTCCCTGCAATTTCCTTGGGTTTCCTTCCTCATCAAGTCAAGTGAATGCCTTGTTATGACAATCTAAGATGGCATGGTGCTGGTCCAACCAGTCCATACCAATTAGGCAATCATAAGAACCTAAAGGCAAGATATTCATGTCTGCCTTACTACTTAGTCCATTCATGTCCACTGGACATGATTTAATCGACTCAACAACTTTCCTCTTGGATCCTATAGCCAGCTGCACCAACCAAGAGTTCTCATGCTTTCTTTTTGGTAAATGCAACCTTTCCACCATTCTAGGATCTACATAACTTCTAGGATCTACATAACTATGACTAGCTCATGAGTCTATTAAAATAGTAAAGGCATGGTTATTGATCATACCTTCAACTTAAATCATGTGCAACTGATATTCTTCTTTCTTTCTGTCCAGGGCTGCGTAGATCCTGGGTACTCTACTGCCCATGTCCTCCACTCTTTTAGCTTGCTGAACATTATGGACAACTCTCACTTTGCCATTTTTGTGGGAACAATCTTTGTACTTGGGGTTTCCCTGACAGCCCCAACACTGAATGGGCGTCTTCCTTGGCCTTTGTTCCCCTACGTTAGTAGTTCTCGACTCTCTAAATGATGGTTGTACTTGAGGAATATTTCTAAAAAAGGGAGTTTTGTTTCACTTCTGCCTCTGTTCTTTCTTAAACTTCTTCTGGTCATCCCAAGCCTTTCGAAAAGTGGGATTTCCTCTTTGCTGCTCATAAGCATTTCACTCTTCTTATTGTTTCTTACATAGTTTTTGGGTCATCATACCAAATCTTGTCCCCAATGGAAGGTGGTAGTCTACTCAGATACCTTTAAATTTTGATAGTCTCATCCTTGATGAACAAAACATACTTCAGTAATTCCAAAATCCTTCGCTCATATTCATCAATGGTCATGCTACCGAGATTGAGTTCAAAGAACTCTTTCATTTTTTTTTCATAATATCTTTTAGTCAAGTATTTCTTTTCAAAATACTTCTTGAATTCTTTCCAAGTAATATATTTCTCTCTAATGTGCTTCACCTACACAAGTTGATCCCACCACATGGATGCCTTTCCTTTCAGTTGATACATTGCAATTCTTCCTTCTGCATGAGAGGAATAATTTTGTAGTTGGAAATATTTCCTCATGCCAAGCAACCGTGTTTCAACATATTCCTCCTTCTGGTGTTCTCCATCAAACGTAGGAGGCTTAATCTTGTTCATTTCTCCCTTTAGTTCATCCACTCCAGATCTCATGTGCTTTATGGTAGGAGATGGGCTTGAACTATTGTGTGCCTCCTTATTGGAATGTTTCGGGGAGTGGTGACGATGCCTGCTAATGCTTCTTGATCTTCTTTTCTTCTTAGGGGTCTTGCGACTCCCTGATTTGCTTGAGTTAGTCTCCTTATCCAACTTCTTTTCGATTCTTTCAAAACTCTTCATCAAATTTAAGTTGACTTCTCCCTCTCAATCCTTGGCTTTTAGGAGCTTTATGTTATCTGCTCGGTTAGTCTGGGCATCTTTTTGCAATCCCTCAATGATTTTCATCATATGCCCTTCCTTATCTATCTATTCTCCATGTCCATTGGAGTTCGATCCTTCAACTTCCAACTTCTCTATCCTCCAGACCCACATAGTACAACTTTAACCAACTAATGCGATGGCATGTGGTACACCTAGGAAGGTCCACGTCACCCCAGGCGACATCATCCGACCCCACCACATCTACCCTTTCACTTCGAAACTTTGGGTTTTGGAAGTTTGTGCATCAACACTTTCCCCTTCTCCCAATTTCCACAATTATGAACTCTCCATGGATAATTGATGATCCTTATCGCTCTTGCAACCAATGGTTGAGATCCACTTCGTGATTCCTTGCTTCGGAAGTGTTCACCTCTCTTCACTTCCAATCTTTCGATTTTGCGAATTTCGAATGGTTCTCGTGACTAAATCGTGCGCGACTTCTCAAGATATAACGGTCAAGCTCTCCCCTCAGATCTATGGTATAGATCTCTTCCAGACCTCGGAGCTTCAGATTTCAGAAGTTTGTGCCTTAGCGCACCCTGCTTCTCCCGATTGCCGAACTCCGATAGGCTTCCAGGATATCCCTTCTGCACCTGCTCCAAATCCGACGGTCATGAAAGGGTTTCCATTCCTTCTGAACAGATCCTATGACCCACATTACTCTGTGGCCCAATACCACCTCTATCGTGGTTTTATGATACCGCTACTCCTCCTGAGCTTCGTAACATGGCCAAGGTAATTTCTTGGCACTCAGGAAGGTTCCGAGGTCCGAAATTAGTCCCTCCAGACATGATTTCCACTTGAAACCTTGGGTCCAAAGACCACTTATCCGACCCATCTAGGCTCAATGTTAAAACCTTGGCTCTGATACCAATTTGTAACATCCCCAGCCTTCAACAAGCCGGGCAATGCTACCATGCAGAAATACATATATACATAGATATATCTAACATGCATTTTAATCGAAATAAAACACATAACATAGCGTTACTTCTACCATACAGATTCAATTGTAATAGACAGTAATGCATATATGCAACAGGATACATAATAACATTCAAGCATCACATACATGCATAACATAAAAATTAAGCACATTAATAATACTTATCTTTTCAACTGGAGTAACACCACCAACTATGTGCAGACCTTCCACGAACCTCCAAGACTTAGACCACACTTCTCATCACACTCAGCAGTGGGTCACCCCCGAGCTGGGACCAAGCTCAACCCAGGGCAAGGGAATCCTAGACTAGGCTGAGGTTATAGGAAAACTGCACAGTGCAACCGAAAGGATTCTCCCCAGGAGCCTTTTTATGCCCACTACTCACAGACTCTCATTCCCCACATGCTTGTTCCACCCGGGAGTATACACCTTCACTGTCACCCAGTCCATCGACTGCTTCACCTCCCTCTCAGGGTCTCGACAATAGGCCAGATCAGGAATTCTTAGAGCTTCGTAGTTGGTGTTGGACTCTCTTTGGCATAAAACCACTTCCCAACAAACTCTCTCACCTAGAGAGAGCTGCTCATAGGTTTGACAACCTGCATATTCAACCACTTTCGACTCAATTCCAACATAGTGAGGACAACAAAAAGGCTCAGTAGGGAACAGACGACGACAACAAGCCACACTCAGTCCATAAGCTACGTGGCCATAACAACCAACTGGAAAACGAGTATGGACACCCAAAACGGTAATAGTCAGATGCTAAGACTCAGCACGCTCAAGAGACTACCCAGGTGTGTTGGGTTCCACATAAGACACAGGACGACCCACAGATTATGGGTTTCAGAGATGCGTGAGGGTGCAGAGTTCGACGATGGAGGGCTTGGGTTCAGACTGTGGATACGTCGGCTTCTCAGGAAAACATCACAGGTCTGCCTCACGATTTTCTGGTTTCAGAGCTGTGTGAGGGTATCCAGGGTCGATGATGGAGGATTCCGGTTCAAACGGAGGATGATAGAATACACGAGCGAATCCCCAACATGGATGAATTCTGCAGCTTTAACTACATGCGCCCAGGTCAACATTTGTCTTCCTGGAGTTGCATACGTTTCCTTTTGCACACATTGCCTCTCCCAGGACTTAAGATAAAAACATATCTTTTGCACAGCTTTGGAATAATAATAATAAATTATTATTATCAAGGACTTAAGCCCCTAATCTTAGCCCCTCTTTCCAACCTTTTATCCCCCTTTCCCTTACCCACCTTGTGGAAGCTTAGTCCCCCATCACTCTTTCTTCATGGTCGGTCTACACGCAGTGATGTTTATATTTTTATTAATGATCTTCATATTTACATATACAAAGTCAAGCTCATTGGCCTTGGCATCTGGCTCACCAGACTAATAAACACATAAGTCTCTCAGCTTATAACCACTCGGCTCACCAACCTATAAACAAAATTACAATTTAGCAGGGGCGTTATAGGAAAATCCCCCTGTGGACAAGTGAATTCCCTCTTGGATCTTAGACCTCTAAGACCAAGACAGAAAGGTGCTAACTTTGATCACTGACATCCCTTTAAACCTAGCTAAGCTAATCTATAGAGAAGAGGAAGAAGATGTACCTTTTTACGATGTTTTTCCTCGCCAAGTCCAAGTTGAGCTCTGATCCCCAAGCTCTTCAACAAGTCTTGCAATCCAATCAAAGACAAAGCATGCTTCCTATTCTACCATGATTAGTTTGAAACTAGATCTATCCATTAAAGACAATTTCATGCAGGTATACACAATCATGAAGGAAACATGCCAAGCACATGTATTATTGAGAACTCAAAAGAGATACTTACAAACCATTTATGAAGCCGCAACAACCTCTTCCATCTCTCCTTTTCCAACCCTTTGCTCAAGTGATCCACAAACAAAATGACTATGCTTTATTGATTATCTCCCTTATGAGATCATAAGTTTGATGCCTTCAGTGTCTCCCTTTTTCACCATGAGGAGGCCTCCTTATATAGACCTGGAGAGGCCTAACCACCTTAGAGATTCTTGGGATAGGTTGAGGATATTTCTCCATCAGTTGTGGATCCTCCCTAAGATCCAACCTTGACCTTGGATTCAAATCAAACTGACTTCAGAGATAAGGGGGATCTTCCCCTGATTTCCTCAACAACACAATGCTCCCCCAGAATGGTGCATAGAGCGCTGCAATGCTCCCCCAAAGGAAGGCAAGGAGCGCTAGCGCTCCTTGCTAGTGGGTAGGGGAGCGCTTCCCTTCAAAAGTGATTTTCAAGTGGTCTTTATCAAGGCAAAAGCTTTGTACTCTTCATCAAATGACATCTCCTTATTTTAACTAGTCTCTGAGGATGTCTTCAAGTGTTCTTGTGATGTCGTTCGAGACATGACATAGGAAATATGACAGTATGACATTTGCGACACTTGCGACATTTTTGGCCAAATTACGACAGTTGTGACACTTGAAATGACGACAATAGGTCATCATCAAAGTGAGTGATTTTGATGTGTAACAGATTGACCCCCAAAGTGTGAAGTTAGAAGATGGAAACTGATGACTGAAGTACTTTGTAGAATTTTTGAGCAAGGGTATGGACTCGAAGAACCTGGTAGAATATGCATACAACCATCAGACAAATGTTATGATATGTTTCAAACCCAAAGCAGTCATACCTATGATTGAGTGATAAAGACTTTCAAGGTATGGCCGCCATAAGATACACTGCGGATCCATAATTATATTAACAAAAAGGTATAGCCACCAAATATACAATGTGGATCTATACTTCCATGACATGAACTAATCTTAGCCACAAAAAATACATAGTGGATCTACAAGACGACAAGACATAGCCACACACCAATACAAAGTAGATCTATGTGACAGTATATGTGTCGATATTCAAGAGAAACTCTATCGCAACCTGGGCATAGTACATATCAAAGTGATCACTCAACCCAGGGTCTTCTTACCGATCCCGATGCAGTACGAGTCTAACCATGTGAATAGATGTCCTGATGTCGAACATGGCAAAAACTACTTGATTACCGGTCAATGAGGTAAACTGTTAACAAGTGCAAGGGAAATCACCATTGATGTCAATGATTCCTAAGGTACCCTAGTACATTCAAACGAATGTGAATAGATGAGTTGAAGTCGAACATTCGTGGAATCATCTGATCATAGGTCGATGATGTAAACCTACTGTCGGAAGTGAGGAGGCTTGCAGGTCCCAAGGTACTAACTGGTTTCTAAGTCTAATTCCCGGATAATGTGTTGAAGTCGATAGGAATAGACTCGTCGAAGGAGGGCCTTGATGTATCCCCCCATCAATGACACAAAACTGACATAGAGATATAAGGTGGTGAATGAGATGAGAACAGACTGACACGGGTGTTGAGACAGGAAATTTGTGATGGTTGAATCTCGAGGCAGATACTTCCCTTGAACACTGAGGCACAACAGTAGAAACATGACATGGACCAAAACATGATAATGCAGTGGATACTGTGAATTTCGTTGGGTGACCCAAAGGAGTAAATAAACTCAGAGGATTGGTTTAGTGCAGAGGTTTAGTGGATTAAAATATATGCAAAGACAAAGTGTCGTGTTCAAGGACGACCGTAAGAGTGACTTGTGATGTTTTCAAAAACTGCTTGGCTTGCTTTCTCCAAATTTTTTCCCCCATCTAGATAGACGAGTGCCTCTTTTTAATTTAACGAGCTCGAGGAGGGTAAAACATGCTCGATATAACTCACCTTCAGTAATTCCCTCTTCCTTTGTTTAACGAACTGGAAGAAGTAAGGTTTCGGTCCCACATGGGCCCTTCAATGTATATTTTTTAACGAGTCCAGAGAAGGTAAACTCGGTGATTTTTCATGTTTAGAGAGTCTGAAAATAACTTAAAGACGACTCCATGGTTTTCCTTTTTCGTAATGTTAGTCTCGCGAGGCCAAAAAAAAAGATAAATTATCACTTGAAAGACGCCCTTTCAAACCTTTTAACGAGTGGGAAAGGAAGAAAGATCACTCGACAATATTTTCATGTTTAGAGAGTCTGAAAAGTTCTTAAAGACGACTCTGGGGGGTTCATTTTTCGTGTATCCATACGAGTCCAAAAAATAGATAAAATTTTACTCGGTTACATTCTCATGTATTTACGAGCACGAGAAAGAACAAAGACTAAGCTTGGTATTGGTTTCATTTTTACACAAGCTTGAAACAAAATTAATCTATGCTTGTAAATTCCCAACGTAATTTCCAAATGTTGGGATACCCGTGGATGGTTGGTACTCTGCCCCCAGCTTGAAAAGCTAGCGGCTTAACTCTAGAATGATAATCAAAGGCTGGAGACATGCCCCCCCAAGCTTCATTTCATTCACCGACTTTGAGGTTGCCACCAATTTATGTACTAGATAAGGGTGGATGAAATGAAGGTTCAAATACGATACCTAACAAAAGACTCGACTCGTTATCTATGAGATCTAGCGAAAGACTCTATTTGATGGGAGAGGTGATTGTTTCATTTTTTAACGAGCTTGTTATAGAGAGGAAAAAATATGCTCATGAATTTCATCTTGATCATGGCTTCCAAGAGGACAATGCTATGGAAGGACACCATGTCAAGGAACAAAATTCAGACATGGATTCTAAGAGATCTTCACTGGATGGAAGAAAAAAAATCTGGAAGGAACACATGTTGAGGTCCATGACAGGGGTAAGGATATCAGGCTCCAATATCCCTACCAAAGAGATCACCATGTCAACTACCGGATCTAAGTCATCGGAAGTTGAAGTCATGGGAAACAACACCACATAATTGGCCTGTGGCGGGGGTAATACCATCTACATATAAGAACCGTTTAGGGAGTTCATTGAGTTGATGGTCAAGTCAGGGCTGAAAAATGAAAGTTGATCAATAGTCACCATTCTTCCATCGTGCGGGAAATATATCACACGAAAAAGAGTGGACACAATAGCTTTCATGGAATAAACATAATCTCGCCCAAGGAGTAAATTTAAATCCAAGGGGTCTTGGACTACCATGACATCAACAAAGACAATTTTCCCTCCCAAAGTTACGGGAAACTGAGGAAGGATCCCTAAAGGGTGACTGGTTCTTTTGTTAAAAGAAAATAGAGTGTGGGTAACCGACAAAAGCTTAGGATAACCCAAAGAGGAAAAAACACTAACGGACGAACCTTCGTCTATTAGCGTTTGAGGAACGTCCCAACCACAAACCTGTACTGTAATCTTGAAAGGACTATGAGAGGGAGGATGAGGTCCAGTTGGCACATCCCAATTAAAAAGGATGGACTCATTACTTGGAGGGGGTTCCATTGAAGAAAGAGGAATGCCCCCCAACACAGTAGTGTCTGTATCAATAAGAAAAACTTTGGCAGAATCGGGCTTACTCTCTAGCGGGAGAGTAGGATCGATTGATAACGACATCAAATCGACCACTTGGTTTTCATTCTCCAAGGGGAGAATGGGGTCGACAGGTGGAAACTGATCGACCACTTGGGTTGCACTCTCTAATGAGAGAGAGAGATCAACTGAAGATGGGATCAGATCAACCACTTTGTCAACTGGTTCAACTAAAGACGTGACCAGATTGATGACATGATCAACCAGACTAACCGATGAAGGGACTAGAGAAACCACTTTGGAACTCATCAGAGGAGGAGTGGGATTGACCATGTTGGCACTCTTCAGATGAAGGGTGTGACTGACCAATAATGGGACTATATCAGTCACTTGGGTTTCACTTTTTTAGATGAAAAGTGGGGCTGATCGATGATGGAACTGGATCAACTACTTTGGTTAGTGGTTCAATCGAGGATCAAACTAGATTGACCACTTGATCAACTGAACTGACCAGAGATGGAACCAGGTTGACCATTCCATCAAATAATGATGGGTTGGGGGAAATCTTATGATAACCAGTTGGAAGTTGAATATTTTTCAAAAGAGAAGAAGCCTCGTCCATATGAGGACAAAGGTGAGAATAATGATCACCTTCGCATAACATACAAGGAAATTTGACAGGTGTCTTCTACATACCAACCTTAATGTCACTAGTTGACGGGGCATCACTAGAATGTCTAGCAGAGGCCGATGATGTGGAGGACCAAATTCCTAAGACCTTGGGAAGACCAGGGCAATCCCTTAGAAAGTGGGCACCCTTACAAAGACTGCAAGGGAATTTGGGTTTCAGATTCTTTGTTTTAATCTTGTCGACCTCATCAAAACTCCCAGTATGATTAATAGTAGCTGGTTTCTTGGGTCCAACATTTGATATGGTGGGAGGCTTGGTCCTTTTTGGGTTCTTCTTCTTCTTCTCTTTCCATTTCTTCTTCTTCTTATCAACCTAGTTGTTTGCTTTAGATCTTTCACTAGGCGAAGAAGGAGAAAGGGAAGGAGACCTAATGAGTGAAGAAGGAGAAAATTCGACATGAGGTTGATGTGTGGGTGGTGTACTTACATCTGAAGCATCAGGTGCAACTGAAGCACTAGGAAGATTTGAGATCACCTGAGTGGGGAACAACCAAATCGGTAATCCAATGGTGAGTCCCGGAGGACTCAGTGTGGAAATGTACGAAGGACCAATGTTTCCAAAAGAAGGAAATGTGAAAGGTTCCCTGGGACAAGAGGTTCCTCCATTGGTACTCCCAGGAGTTGATTCCATTAACACTGACTCGACCTAAGGTCCACTAAGTAAAACAAACAACACACACTATGAATCTAAGAAGTAAACAATCAAACAAAACTTCCCATAATGAAACCACTAGTTGGTGATGAAATCCAATGTCATGAGATAAATATAGGAAGGGGCGAGGATATAGCGAGTGGATTAGTTACATTGAAAACTTGCTTAACGAACTTACGCCTTGGTGCAAACTTTCATGCAGTAATTGTGGATTTACCCTCCAAGGATCTCGAGTGAGTTTGACCACCATTTGTTCCAGGTACATCGAAGACTTCCCTTCACCATCACCTTGTGTAAAGACCCTAAATATTATGGCTACTAAGGACACCAACTCGCAGTCAGCCCCTGGGCGGGTACAATCGACAGTCCAGTCTGAACATATGGGCAGAATAACAAGTCCAAAATCCTTCGAGAGAACTGAGGACAAGTGGACCGGTAGAACTACAGAGGACCTCGAATGGATTCGGAATTCACGAAGCATCGAGACCAAATGAAGACAGTTGAGCCTCAAGAAGAACCCCAAATATACGATCTGACTACTACGAATGGTTGAACCATGGAGGGATAATATCCATAACTCTCCCGAATGTGACCTCGTGCATAACCCCTGTGTGAGAGGGGGATCCCATAAAGCTTATACGAAAATTGGATTTGCTCTTCCTATCGCAAGATGCTAATGTTTGTTTGACAACTTTGGAAAGTTATCCTTTCAACCTATTCCAAATCCCTACACCTTAAGCTAATGTAGGTTTGCTAACAGAAAATGTAAAAATGTATGATAAATTTTAGTTTAGCGCTTGATTTTAAGGCTGTTGTTTACTCAAGAGGAAAATGGAATGGACTAAATGATGTTTTGATTGACTCTAAACAATGCAAATAAATGAGAATGCAAATATTTCACTTCGATGAAAGCTATATTATGAGAAGGAGAAAACTTTTATCATTCCCAAATGAATAATGTCCCAAATTTTTTATTAAACTCATAAATGTCAAGATCTTCAAGAAATGAGTCAAAGAGACTGTACACCAATACACGATTCTAAGACTAAAAAATGCCAAAAAAGCATGCAATTTTGCTACTTCAAATGCAAACTAGTTTCACTACCCAAAATAAAGAATGCATCTATATTATTTGTTTGATTCTAATGTATAAATAAATTAAATACAAATCCTTGGATTCTCTACTACTTTCAATCAGGAGAAAGAGTCCTATGCAGATGCAAAAGACACAAAGAAAAAAGGCTACAAACAAAGCATGCACTCAAGGCGGTGAGGTATGAAAGAAAACAAGTAGAAAATTGTTCTAACAAGAACACCATCAAGGATTCTACCACCAATCAATCATTCAAGGAACACAAGAAAATGCAGAGAAGAATCCAAAAAAAGACAGGGAGAAAGAGAAATCACTCAAAACTGTCTCGACAAAACAAGCAGCTAGAAAAGGCAATTTCACCTTTCTGAAAAAGGTTTCAAGCTCCAATAAAGAAAATATGGAGTGATAATCACAAAATAACATTCCAAACAACTTCACAAACCAGCCACAGACTCTGGGTAAATACCTCTGCAAAACAGGCTGCAAAAGACTGAGCAGAAGAAGGCAAAAACTCCCAAAAAAGAGACTGGCGCTCCTTGTCTCAAGGGTACAGAGCATTGCAATGCTCCCTGAAACATTGTAGGGGAGCATTGGCTAGAGATAAATGCTTTGGTATGGTCTAGGGGGGGCGCTAGTCCTCCCAGAATCTAAGAAAAAGAGCCAAAAAATGCAAAAAACTCACCCAGAATACATAAAAATTGGTGAAATTGCTAGTGAAGGTAGGAGAAGGCTAATGGATGATGAAAAAACAGTAAAAGTGATCTGAAAGGTGGGAAAATGGAAGGGATAGACCAAGGAAAGACAAATTGATGTCGTTCCTCAGTGGAGTCGTCAATTTCTTATGGAGATTCTGTGTTCAATCCCCAGTGGAGTCGCCAATTTTTGTTACAGGAAAATCCCCCTGCGAACAGGTGAATTCCCTCTTGGATATTAGACCTCTAATACCAATATAGAAAGGTTCTAACTTTGATCACTAACATCCATTTAAACCTAGCTAATATAATATATAGAGAAGAGGAAGAAGATGTACCTTTTTACAATGTTTGTCCTCGCCCAGTCCAAGTTGAGCTCTGATCCCCAGGCTCTTCAACAAGTCCTGCAATCCAATCAAAGACAAAGCATGCTTCAGATTCTACCATGATTAGTTTGAAACTATATCTATCCATTAAAGACAAGTTCATGTAGGTATACACAATCTTGAAGGAAACAGGCCAAGAACATGTATTAATGAGAACTCAAAAGAGATACTTACAAACCATTGATGAAGCCACAACAGCCTCTTCCAACTCTCCTTGTCCAACCCTTTGCTCAAATGATCCACAAACAAAATGACTATGCTTTACTGATTATCTCCCTTATGAGATCATAAGTTTGATGCCTTCAATGTCTCCCTTTATCACCATGAGGAGGCCTCCTTATATAGACCTGGAGAGGCCTAATCACCTTAGAGATTCTTGGAATAGGTTGAGGATATTTCTCCATCATATTTGGACCCTCCCTAAGATCCAGCCTTGACCTTGGATTCAAATCAAAATGACTTCAGAGATAAGGGGGATCTTCCCCTGATTTTCTCAATAGCACAACGCTCCCCCATAATGGTGCACAGAGCATTGCAATGCTCCCCCAAAGGAAGGCAAGGAGTGCTAGTGCTCCCTACTAGTGGGTAGGGGAGCGCTACCCTTCAAAAGTGATTTTCATGTGGTATTTATCAAGGCCAAAGCTTTGTACTCTTCATCAAATGACATCTCCTTCTTTTAACTAGTCTCTAAGGATGTCTTCAAGTGTTCCTGTGATGCCATTCAAGACATGACATAGGCAAGATGAAAGTATGATATTTGCGACACTTGCGACATTTGTGGCCAAAGTACGACACTTGCAACACTTGAAATGACGAAAATAGGTCATCATCGAAGTGAGTGATTTTGATGTGTAACAAGGGGCTCGGCCTTGGGGTATTACATTGAGAGTTCCAATATATCATCCTAAGAGACCAAGTGGAGGGTGAATTCCACAACTATTTATGACTGAGCTTCCCTTAACTAATTCCAATTTTAAACTTATTCATCATTATATCATTTAAGGAATAGGTAGGGGTTTCAATTCACCATTAAGCTTAATTTCTCCTTTTCTTAGGCTTGATCCTTCTTTAGCTTGTTGGTCTCCGATAGTGTTTAGGTCCCTCTTGATGTGGAACAAATAGAGACTTTCAAATTGGTGTAGAAGGGTCTAGATCCACCAGAGAACACACATATAAATGTTTCCCCATGCTATGTATTGTTTGATGATAGCTCTTATTAGGATCGTTGAATCTCCACATATGTTTATTCTTTGAATTCTATTCAATAGAGCCATCTTAATGCCTTCAAAAAGAGAGAAGGATTTTTCTTCATTGTTGGTCATGGTACCAAGGCCCCAAGTATATTTTATAATGGTATGACCTCTAGGATGACTTATTATCCCCTATGCATGCTGCCCCTAGGTTACTTTCTAAAGCCCCATCAAAGAAAACATCTCCATTCACATATTATTATTATTATCATTGATGACAATAACTATAACTAATTCTTAGTGTATACATTTTTTTCTATGCATATTAAAGAGCAATATAATATTTTGTTTATTCCAATAAAGTTACAACATTTAAGCATTCCATAAAGCATAGGGGTTTCAATCATGAGATATAACAATTAGGAACAATGATGCTATATAATTTCTAAACTTATAGATACAAATTAACATGAAATCAATACAATAAAAGATAAATAGAGTTAGTTTGAAGTACATATTTTAATCATTCCACACACACATCAGATTTGTGAAATAATTCAAGTATGGTTATTCCTTCTACTTCTCCTTTTAATTATAAAAATAATGCCATGACATATTTAAAAAAAAACTCATGTAACAATACAACCCAATATCAATTAGAAATACAAATTTCATATGTAGAGAGTACTCATCTTCCCATGTAATGATTTGATATAGCATGCAAGTGATTTCTTTCTTCCTTTCCAATTTATAAAATTACAGCTCCTAGAATGAGCGTAAAGGTTGCAGTGTTTGAAATTTTATTTGATACTATTATGTCATGTCCTTGGTTCCATCTCCTTTGAGGATAGGGGTATAATCACAACAAATCCCTTATTCACATGGAATCAACCATTAGTAAGAATATAGTATAATCACAAAAAATCCCTTATTCACATGGACTCAACCATTAGTAAGAATATAGTTATGCTATTAATGCATTGATTTAAATGTGTCTACCATCACCAATATTGCCTTAATGAAATGCATAAACCATAAATCATTAGGCAAAATAACCAATATTTATCTACAAGTAATAGACAAGCATCCACATGAGAATTTAACACTAAATATATATTGGGAGAACCAGAGTAATGATAGGAAACCCACTTTCAAATGCCATTTGCATTTGAATTTGACAATACTAGATTACAATCTCATGTTATCAACCATCACAATGTGTAACCCATCACCCATCACCACAACATTATAAAGCTAATTGAACATGAAATAACCATTATTATCTCTAATATATGTAGCGCTCGTTTCGCTATTTAGAAAACTCCCTCTTAGTCACTCTCTAACTTAGGCAAAGGTATGCATTATTTTATTAATCTCTCAAGGGAATCATTTCCTCGTGATGGCAAGGAGATTACTGGATATTATATAATTAATAGACTATTGAATAGTGGTGAAACTATTAGGAGTTTCTTAAACAAGGTTATCCATTAGCAAGTCTAGCAAGGTGTGGGTCTCTAATAAGGAAAACTGATAATTTCCCAAAGTTATAAGTCATTTCAATATATCCATACTAAATAGACCATGTGGCATTGCATTTCAAGGTTAGGGATACTTGGTACATGAAAGATAATTCCCATCAATAACATATTCCCATAAATTTATGAGTTCAGTAGAGCATCACATAGCTAAAATACATGATAGTTTTTCTTCATTAAAATGGATTTTTAAGAACCTAGAGAGGAAGTCACCTACCAGGTAGAGGACAAGGAAACCACTTGAAAACATAACAAAAAGCTAAGTTAATAATCCTTTATTTGATGAGCCAGGAATAACCATGCTCATGTATGAGTCGATTCAAGTGAAACATGTGAGTGGATCATGGCACAACACAATGGGAAGGCCATTCCAAAGTACATCATATAAATGGATCCTTGGTACAACAAAATGGGAAGGCTATGCCAAAGTAAATCAATATCTTAATACACCATCAATACATCCTCTAACATCAATGGTATAATCCCATTGAAGTGGATGGAAAAAAAATGAAGAAGGTGAATCCACAAAGATGGAAAGGGCTTGAACAAATGTAAGAAAATGAAATGTTGGTTGAAAAGAGAGCCAAATATAGGCTTCAATGCTAATCGAAAAGATCCACATCCATCCATGGTCTTTGACTGAATTTGGAACACCAACACTACTAAGTACGATTTTCCACATGTGATAATGAGTCGAAGCCAAACATGGGGGAAATCATCTAATCATAAATCAATAGTAAAAATATCCACTAAGTGTGAGGTAACCCATTGATAATGAAATTGGGAACCATTGTACTATTACATTCTTAACAATACGAATAAATGAGCTAAAGTCAAACATTGGAAGGGACAATTTGGTTAGGGAATGATGATGATAATTTATTTTCAAAATGGAAGAAACCCCCAATGAGGAAAGTGTAAAGCAAGGTACTACTCCCTTGGAACAAACTCCAAGACAAAATGTTCCATGGTCAATAGGATTAGATCCATTGAAATGAAGGAAAAGGTGCATCCACTCAACCAACACAAGGTAAGAAAATATTTAATGTATGATTAAGACAATATAATGGACTAAAGGGAATTCACAAAATATGGGAATGGTGGTGCAAGACATCTCTTGATATTGAGCAACAAGGAAAAAATGACATGGGAAACATCCACTTCAAAGGAAACCATGGGGAAATGGATTAATCAAAGGTGCAAATTGGAAATTTCTTATAATGGTGAGTGAGCAATGGTGGACAAATTGGGGAATTAAAACTATGTTTTGATAGGAAAATTGGTTTGGAAAAAACTCATTGACCATGATAACCAACCAGAAGGACACACATTAGTGACTCTATGCAAATTGTCTTGTCAAGAGTGACACAAATGGTTTCCCAAGTAATATTCATAGGGACTTAACAAATTAGATAAAGCCACTAACTCATAACAGTTCCTTTTATTCCCCCCATTTGTTTTTGGATTTTTTCATTTTAAAGAATGAAATAATCAAGAGAGTAGGTGTGTACTCACAACATTGCAAAAAAAGGAAGGGTTCCAAGCACATGAGGGAACATATGAGTGAAAGAAAGCAATGTGGTATATACAAAACAATCAATGAACACCCAAGTGCAAGACTCTCATCTAGTGGAGATGCCTTGCAAGAAAATGGAATGACAAAGACAAAAAACAACAAATAATAGATGGAAGTGAGAAAAAAAAACTAATGAATAACAATAAACAATCAAGTAACAGGTGGGAGCCCTTATAGGAATGGAAAAAAATAGACTAGAAAGGAGAATGTGGCTAACAATTCTAAGTCAATATACAAGGGTTCTCGGTCCTATGGAAAAATCTCAAGATGGGGGAAAAATGGAAAAGTGCTGCTACTCTATGGTGACCCATGATATGTAGGCTTGACCATTAGACACATGCAAAGGTGAGGAAACAAATTGGGATAGTAAATTAATGTCTAATGGGGTGGATCCTATGATAAATTCAGGTGGAAAAAAGTTCAAATACAATCTTACAGAAGGACATCCTAATCCTATATACCAATTCAAGAATAAAACTTACCGAGCAAAACCATGGCTAAGAT
>JASDQU010689579.1:19738-50212 GCA_032191745.1 Picea mariana | reverse complement strand
TATGTCACAATCAAGATCTTTCCTTCTTCTATTTTCTCTTCCACTATTTCAAAACCATTTCCAATGATAAACTACTTCCATGACAAGTTCTGTTTTTGTAGTTCATGTGTGATGATCATTTTGATGAAGCCATAGTGGTATAGACTCTTTTCTGTATTCCTCCCTTGTTTTTGAACAACCTTAGCCATCTTAGAAAGGATTTGCAGTAGAAAGTAGGGCATGTTAATTTCACAATCACTATTTAAATGTTGCATCAATTTGATGTGATACAGGTAGACAATACTAAACCTTCCTTCACAAGTAATAAATTTCTGGATGAGATAGGTTAATTCATCCCAAGGATGAATCAACCAACTTCTTGGAATTCCTTTTTTCCAATTTACTACTGCAATCCTAGATCTGGATACAAAAGGTTCCCATGATTTGTCTTTAAAGTGTTTAGTTTTGAAGTATCTTTCTCCAGTTTGAGGTAATCCAGTGATCTGTGCAATTACATCTTCATAAATTCTAACGGTGATGTTACCAACATTGGCCCTTTCCCCATTAAATGAACAAGCAAACTCTAAAGAAACCTTTTCACAATATCCATCAAGCTTCTCAAAGAAAGATATCCACTGATTTTTTTCAAGAATTTCTAGACAGTCTTTGTGAGTTTCTGATGGATCAAACTTCTCTGGTTCATACCTAGACACCATTCTTTCAATTTTTAAAGAGAAAGACCCTGAAAAATATTTCACTGCTTATACAAAAAGGAGGTCTATCCTTGTCCAAAAACAATTCAACCCTGTATATTCTTCAATCAGCTATTTTGATTTCTTCAAACTTGTAGACTTTGTTTTAATTCATTTCTATGAATGTTCTTTCAACAAGAATTTTCTGTTCAAATGAAACAAAGAAAATCTCATTTTTTTAATTTCTAACTTCTCTCTGTTAATTTCAATCATAAAGTTCTTGATAAAAGGGCATACCTAGAAATTCAATTTGCAATTTAAAATCTTCTATTGCTTATTGTTGAAACCCAACTTTGTTTTTCTTCTTACAAACAACCTCTGCTAGAAATGAATTGTTTCTGTTCTCAAAACGTTCCTCAGGCAGTCGAAATTGGAACTGCACTTAACAATTATTAACATTTAATTCGAACTTACCTTCCCTGGTCGAATCCTTCTTGAACATGTTCTCTTCTCCTTGGTTTATGCATTCACCTGCCACGTATTTCCTCAATGCTACGATTTATCCACAAGGCGAAAATGGTGTACGTTGACAGTGAAATTGTCAACATACGGTTTGTTGTTTATCAGAAATTTTGGGTTGGGTAGGTGTTGAGTCTCAGAAATGTCGTATTTCCATCCACCTTTCCCTTCATCATTCTTCACATTTAATCTCCCCATTAACCTTTCATGATACCATTCTCATAATCAAATATGGGTTTAACCTTATTATTTTCCAAATCATTTATTTTAGTATTAAAAGAGGATTTGTGATTAAATATTAGAAAATTGACATGTTTTCATATATATCTCAAAAATGTGTGAGCTTTATCATGTGTAGGAATATGTGAAGGATTAATTCAAAAATACTTCTTGAATACTTCCTCCACCATTTCAATATTTGAGGAGATAATTCAAGCCCATTCCAAGGAGAAGATCATGGAGATTTGGTTGTCATATCTTATCCAAGATATATAAGAGATATGTGTGAGGATTTGATGGGATTATATTTTGTAATAATGGGAAATGGGTTGAGAGAAAAGAGGATCTCTAATTATGAGATGTTTATCTCCTTTTCAAAGCTCTCATGTATAAAAGAGAGTGACCTCTCTTCATGAGGGGGAAGAGAAGAAGTATTATTATGTAGATTAAGAAGAGAATTGTTATGATGTAGATTGAAGAGAATTGTTATGATGTAGATTTGATTAATAAAGAGACTCTTTTTGTAAACCTACTTGTTTAAGATTAATGCAAGTTTGAATTAAGTGATTTTGTCTCTCGTAGAAGTTAGCATTTGGTGATCTAAAGCTTCCATGTTGGCATCAACAAGGGCCACCGATCCAGCTTGGAACAACTGGATCTCCATATTTCACCATACATGAGCTTTAATGGAGATTCCCACTTGTTAGTTTAGTTGCTCCAAGAGATAGAATCAAAGTTCATATTTTCTTTTCATAAGCCATCAATGAATAGTTCCATCACCTGAGCAAGAGATTTTGTTTGTTTATGAGTTTTTCTTTCCAGCTTTTGAATTGTGTGAAGATTGTTATTTTTAAAAGTGTGTTGGTTTCTAAATGGTTTTCTTATCTAAGCTATACTAAACAAACATAGGAACCTATCTGTTATCAACCCATATAGTGCATCAACTCTACTAATTATGAATCTCGGTTGATAATTTATGTTTGGTAATATATTATGCATGTAATTGCACCAACATTTTGACACCGCTTTCGGGGAGTTGTAAACGGTAATAGGTAGCATTTTAATTAGATTTATTTAATGATTTTGGATTGGTTTTATGGATGACCTAAGGGTGGAGAGAAGACGGTAAGACGTGCTGGAAGAGCCCATGCATCCACTTTGGTGGGGTTTCTCCAAAGTTAGGTTGTCCTCTCCCTTTTATGCAGAACTGTGTTTCTCCTTATTTTATGAAAAAGTGTGTTTTTATTTATGCAAATTTAGTTTTTATTTATGATGAGCTAACTTGTGTGAACCGATAACCCGGTGACAACAGGGTTCCAGTAACGCAAGGAGTTCAAGTTTGGCATGTTTTATTTTTATAAATAGTTTTAATTTCTTAGTTTTAAAATTCAAATATTTGATGATAAATCATTCTCTTTTTTTAATATGGTTTAACTATGAGTATAATCTTGGAACAACTCACTCACATCCTTGCAAAGGTCAGGATCTCCTCTTCTCACAAAGAGGAGATCTTGACAACAATCGAGGGCTTAATTACTCCTCCAGTAACAAATGATGAATCAACATACGAAGAAGCCTGCATATTTAATGAAGAACAATTAGGTGAGCAGGAGGTCGAGGAGGACAATGCGGAGCTGCAACATGATCTGAGCAAGATAGACTGCACCTACAAAATCCTTATCGAATGATGGTTTCAAGTGAGTACGAAGTTAGATCCCTTTAAGTTTAATTTTAATTTTGTTAATTTACAGTTTCAACAGTCAATTTCGCACGGTTATATATATTTTCGATTGTCATTTGTGAAATTCATAATGAACATATTCTTATTACTGTTGCGCTTATGGTTACATTGGAAGTTTGAGTACACGTAACAAATCTCTAATTTTTAATTAGGTAGGACAGTATTTTCAAGTTTTTTTAATTTTTGAATAAGTATGCTCTCCTTTGCACTTCGTGTGATCGCGAGGATCAGAAATCGAATAACTCAAATTGATTTTAGGAAGAATTTTAATTGTTGACGATTACAAAAAAAAGATTTGCCTAATATATTTTATGTCTACAA
Source organism: Picea mariana (assembly GCA_032191745.1). Lineage (NCBI taxonomy): Eukaryota > Viridiplantae > Streptophyta > Pinopsida > Pinales > Pinaceae > Picea > Picea mariana. The sequence continues at coordinate 46,741 of JASDQU010689579.1, read as the reverse complement.
TTATTCCATTTGCGCATAAATTTTCAATAAGTTTGCGAAGTGATTTTTTTAAGTTCTTCTATTTTTTTTATTTTTTCCAAAACATAAAACGAAAAAAAAAATACTTTAAGTTAAATTAGGATTCTTTTTATTTATAGGAATAAAAATGTAAAAAATATAAAAATTAAAATTTAGCTTTGTATATAGTAGCTTTGTTTAATCTAGGAATAATACAAAATTAAAACAAAAACAAAAAAAATTGTTGTGTTAAAAGAGTCTTCTAATTTTTTTTTTTTTTTAGGAACACAAATTAAACCATAATCTTTACAAAAATAAGAATAATTAAGAAAATAAAATAAAATAATAATAATAATAATAAAAACCAAAACCAATGACTAAAACGGTGTGTTCTGCTTGCAATTTGCATTTCACTGCCCATGTAAAACCCACAGTAACATACAACATACCAAAATGGATCCTATATACCTATGAAATTTTAAGCAGCCTCCAATTTACTATTCATTTTGGATTTCTAAGAACAATAATGACAAAATCTCCACGAAGGAACATTTTGTTGATGAACCTATCCTTGTTGACAGGCTGGGATTTCTTCTTTCCTTTACCTGTCTTTGGAACTTTTGTCCACATTTTTTTTGACATTCTCCAAAACCATGTTGCAATGCCTATCAAATGTTCTAACTCGCCCAAGAAGTTTTTTGTTGTTTCTGCAATTTATCAGAACCCGCGTATTGTTTTTTTACACTCATCATGAGAACATAAAGAGGACCAGTATTGAATTCCTCCTCCTCTATCGTCTCCGGCATATCCTCATCCATAGGCTTACTCATTTTGAATGTTGGCCTGGAAAGTCAGCAAAAACTAGCTGCTCAGGACTCCCCTTCTCCTCCTCCTCCTCGACAAATCCCTGAGAAAAGATGGGCTTCTTGTTCATAAATCCGCCTCTTGTCACATGAAAATGTATATAATTTCCTCTTCAAAAACTATTTTTCTCTGTCAAATGACAGACACCCTTATGGTAAAACCTAGAACAAAACCTCCACACAGAAACTATCACTAGCTTGCTCGGAATTAGGTGTTTCCTGTATACATTTCTGTCTTTTGTAAACCGAGAGTTGAACACATTTGCTCAAACTCCAACATCTGACAGAGTTCATCATTATCTTCATGGAAGGAAGATCTGATCTTGGGTTTTCCAAGCTCAATATGAGCCTCAAAATTTTTTAGCACATATAAAAATTATCATATTACGTCGGGGCATTGAAAACATGATCTCCAAATCATATGGGGTGGTTGGCTGCATTTGTCCACATATTGCTACAGGAGATTAATATAGTAATCAAGTGGCATGATTACAGACTATCATGGGCAGATATCAATGAGATATTTGGGGGAGTTTGTCCTTATCTCTTATGTCTTGCGTTCCAATCCAGCTCATTAAACCTCTTCTTTGACCTTCTTTCTTGGCGGCTTCCTCCCAATTGAACCTTATCATGAATGCACATTACGTGCCAATATTTTCTAGGGGAATAGGGATATAAACGAGTTAATGGATGAGGTCATTGTGGCTCTATGGACTGTGGATGATCACCTCCTCGCCATTTCCTGTATATCCACCCAATATTTTGGCACCCAAATCTCGCACGACATCTGTTTAAATCTTTACGTATGATTCTTGCAAATACTGTTTTGATGAGTTGTTATTTAATTCTTATGAATGTAGATTGAGTCCTCCATATGGATAAATGAAGATTAAAATATGGTTTCAATCCGCACTAGTATTCTTGATTTCCATTGAATCTCAATGGGCACAAGCTCTCATCGTAGAAGTACTCACAAAAACCCTGATCCTTGTTCTTGGGGTGAGATCTACATTAACAGATGTATTTAACCCAACAGATTTGTTAAATCTAAGTGGCATATCGGTTTCTATTGGGTTATACACTTTCTGCTACGGAGGCCATGCTATATTTCCTACTATATATTCCTCCATGAGAGAAAAGAAAATGCTTTCCCCAGGTTCTACTCGTCTGCTTCTTAGTTAGCACATTAATGTATGGGAGCGTTGGGGCCATGGGTTATATGATGTTTGGTACTAGAGTGTCATCACAGGTGACATTAAACCTGCCTTGGAGTGCAATTGCTTCAAAATTGGCAATATATACAACAATTATCACACCCTTTGCAAAATATAGTTTGATGATCAATACAATGGCTGTGGCATTGGAAGAGCTAATATCAACACCTTCATCCCCATATGGAATTCATGTAATTTAGAGTATGTGCATTTAGACAATGTTGGTTGCGAGCATAGTGAGCGTAACAATTGCAATACCTTTCTTCGGGTATCTCATGGCATTAATTGGCTCCTTTCTCACCTCTTCAATATCCATCATTATTCCTTTCATTTTCTGCTGAAAAATCTTTAGGATAAGAGTCTATGGTCCTGAGATTGTGATAATTATGACCGTTTTATTATTCGGTGTTATAGCATGTGTCGTGGGCACTTACTCTTCACTCCTAAAAATTGCAGTACAAAATAGTACATAACATGTTTTTGTCTGTATGACATTAACTTGGTGGAAAGCGACCAACTTATATGAATGTAACCAATTATGTTTAAGTGCTTTGAGACTATATATTGCATTGTAATTGATAATGAATTTGTTGCTAAATTTTGGTTATATATATATATATATATATACACACAAAANAACAAAAACAAAATAGAAAATGGACATTTTTTTTTATAAATTCTTGAAAACAACATGCTTAACATTAATTTTCTTTTCTTAAGTCACTTCATGCAGCAATCAACAATGGAATAAGCGTGCAATAGGTAAAACACATTTTTTTTGTCTCTTTAATTTGCCACATTTGTACTTAATCTCACATTTTCTATTTTACGATGATCTCACAAATTTTATTGCAGGGTTAGTACTAAGTTTGATTGTAGGAATGAAGACGCTCACATTCTATGCCATAATGATTCTCAAGAATCGCAAAACTCTTCAGAAAAACATGCTTTATTAAATTCTTGAAGGAGCTAAATTTTTCATCGCACATGTCATGATGTTTGCTGCTACACCGCCATCTTTCATAAAACCAATTACACCATGACATGATCATTTACCTTTCTCCTTCCAAGCTTGTTAGTCACCCTTGTCTTGAAGTCCACTTTCCATTGCCTTATCCTTCATGACTTCACAGACACCTATCTTTCTGAGTCGCATACATTTCTTTATTTTTTTCCATTCATTTTGCCTTGCAAATAAAACCATTCAGTTCCGTTTTGACGACTACTCTACCTTGCTTTCTTTTTCATACATACTGTTGCTACTGAGATATTTCCTATAATCCTACCAATCTTTTTATCAAAAATCACATTGACTAATGTGGGATTCCTTAAGGCCCACCTTTCAACATGTCTTGCTCCATTGACCTCAGCACCTTATCTAGGATATAGACTAGAGTTCCTTTTTGAGTACCTGGAGGCTTGCATGCCTTAATGGCAAGTTCCGTTGCTGAAAATTATGGGAATACATCACTGTCCCTTGATCGTCAGATCTTGCAAGTGGCTCGACATCAACACATCTATTCTCACTTTGCAAGATGTACTCGAGTACCTTGGAACTCATTGACATCAATGGTGAGTTTGTCTCGCATTTGTTAACGACATTCATCAATGGTCGGTAATCCAATGAATTCTCTTCATGCTCGACATCGACACATTCATTCGCATGACTAGAATTGTACCATTGGGTTTAGCAGTGGGTGAAGACTATACACTTTTCCATGACTCCATCAACAGTTGCAGCAGTATTTTTCTAGCTATATGAGAGTACCACAATTCCATTTTCATATTTCCTCTTTCCCATGATTCATCAGCAATAGTTCAGATTCCTCCACTTCACATTCTTTGATCCAACAGTGACAACAGTCGTAGCTACAAAAACAGTCACCTTCCACATGATCCTGCAGCAGTGACATCTTTTGTGCTCCATTAGCACCAGCAACCACATTCCTATTGCATAGTTCATCTACTTTGGGTAAGTGGAGGTATGTTGTTTTCTACTCTTTAATCATGCAATTCCTTACATGCTAGAGTGAATGAATTTGGAACATTCCCTCACCATGCTCCCTTTCCTTTTCACTTCTATGACTCATTCCACGTTGCATGAGGACATGCAACCAATTCAATTGGGGGGGGGGGATTATATTCACTATCATCACTCCATTTTTCCACTACCATTAATCCATTTTTCGTCTCATTTACCATTTACCAACATTTTTTTTCTTCCAACAATACTCTATTTCACTTTGCTTCATAAGCATTGATATACATATTCACATGATTCACAAATATGAAAAAAGGGCTTTCTTATACTCAGTGATGTTTCCTTATGCTCATTGATAACTTATCTATTCCAGCAAGTAAATGGGTAAATTATTATCATAACAAGAAGAGAACAAATAATGAAATGAATGTTGTTTACACAAGAACCAACATTTTATTATCATAACAAAAAAAATAAAAAATAATAACGAAATGAATGTTTCTTACACAAGAACCAACATTCTCTATATTCATGGTTGTCACACAAGAACCAACCATAAGAAAATATCAATTGTTACTCATGTAAATCCCATCCTAGAAATATTCATTATCATCACTCAAATCCAAAATTCATATGCCAAAAATTCTTGAGAAGATCCATGCACAGTTGCATGCGGACATGCAACAAGTTCAGTTGGGGGGTATGTTGAGTCTCAGAAATGTCGTATTTCCATACACCTTTCCCTTCATCATTCTTCACATTTCATCACCCCATTAACCTTTCATGATACCATTTTCATAATTAAATATGGGTTTAACCTTATTATTTTCTAAATCATTTATTTTAGTATTGAAAGAGAATTTGTGATTAAATATTAGAAAATTGACATGTTTTCATATATATCTAAAAAATGTCTGAGCTTTATCATGTGTAGGAATATGTGAAGGATTAATTCAAAAAGTCTTCTCGAATACTTCCTCCACCATTTCAAGATTTGAGGAGATAATTCAATCCTATTCCAAGGAGAAGATCATGGAGATTCGGTTTTCATATCTTATCCAAGATATACAAGAGATATGTGTGAGGATTTGAAGGGATTATATTTTGTAATAATGGGAAATGGGTTGAGAGAAAAGTGGATATGTAATTATGAGATGTTTATCTCATTTTCAAAGTTCTCATGTATAAAAGAGAGTGCCCTCTCTTCATGAGGGAGAAGAGAAGAAGTATCTTTATGTAGATTACAAAGAGAATTGTTATGATGTAGATTGAAGAGAATTGTTATGATGTATATTTGATTAACAAAGAGACTCCTTTTGTAAACCTACTTGTTGAAGATTAATGCAAGTTTGAATTCAGTGATTTTGTCTCTCGTAGGAGTTAGCATATGGTGATCTGAAGCTTCCATGTTGGCATCGACAAGGGCCACCGATCAAGCTTGGAATAGTTGGATCTCCATATTTCACCATACATGAGCTTTAATGGAGCATCCCACTTGTTAGTTTAGTTGCTCCAGGAGATAGAATCAAAGTTCATATTTTCTTTTCATAAGCCATCAATGAACAGTTCCATCACCTCAGTAAGAGATTTTGTTTGTTTATGAGGTTTGCTTTCCAGCTTTCGAATTGTGTGAAGATTGTTATTTTTAAAAGTGTGTTGGTTTCTAAATGGTTTTTTTATCTAAGCTATACTAAACAGACATAGGAACCTATTTGTTATCGACACATATAGTGCATCAACTCTACCAATTATGAATCCTGGTTGATAATTTATGTTTGGTAATATATTATGCATATAATTGCACCAACAATAGGTGTAGGAAGGAACGCGTTGGAGCGAGGAGGTAAGGTATAATGTAGGAAAGCGTCAGAATTTTGAATATGGGGAGATTCTAAGCGTAACAAAAGTATACGGAAAGATGTGAAACTACAACATTTTTAGGAAAATGGAAAAAAACATTGTGGAGGAAAATGAGAATGAGAGTGCTGACTTCAGGAGAAAAATTGACTTTTGTGGAGGGAATAAGCATTCTTAACAAGGGTATTATGGTAGAAATGAATTTGTACAATATCTCAAATGAGCACTCATTGTTGAAAATGCCCTATCATCATAACTCTTTCACTTATGAAATTTCACTTTCTTTTCTTGCAATCATCACAGGAAATGGTGTTCATCCTATGACTCCACTTTGACTTATAGCTCCCTAATTTATTTTCCTTTGAATAACCATTCAACTTATAACTCCAAATGTATTTTCCTTATGACCCCTTGTTGGCCCTTGACCAAGTTTTGAGGAACACTTGGTCATATTTGACCGTTTTTGGGACTTTGACAGCCTGTCAAAGATGGAGCACCAGGTGAAGCAGAGATCATGGGATCTCGGTCCACTTTTGGGCCCCTTTTAGGGTTTTGGGTTAATGTAATGGGTGTTGTGCCTCTTTTGTCACATAGATGAGCAAAAGAAATATGCTTACAAGCTTAGTTGGGTTAGATAAGCAAGACAACAGTAAAGGAAAGGATTAGAAGAATAAAACATAAAAGAATAAACTAAGAATTAAACTAGGAGTGATAAAACAACTAATCTAGAGTGAATAAGGACATAAGAACAAGAAACAAACAAGACTCATGTCACCAATGGAAAGGATTGTATTAGTGAAAAGAAAACACCAAAGAGAAAGGGGGACTTTGGGTCCCTTCTTCCTCCAAGGGAGGGCTCTTGGACCCCCAAGATTGAGCTCTTCTTACAACTTGAGAACTTGAAAGAAATGGTGAAAGAATCCCAAGCTAATTCACTCAAAGGGTGAGGTGAATAGCTCCAATGGAATGGTGCTAGTATGCTCTCGATGAGAAAAGAGGATTCCCCAAGAGAAAAGTAGCAGCATAACCTTACAAATGAATTCCTTGAAGATGTAGTGCACCCATGGCCTCTTTTTATAGCATAACTTTGAGGCATTATTCAACCAGCTTTGTGTGTGAACAAGGGGCCCTTTAGGGTACCCTTAGGTCTTTGACCAGCCACCCAGCCAGTTTCAACCGAGATTTGGATGTTAAATCGCCTTGGAAGCTGAACCAGAAGTGGGTGGGAGGATGACCAACATCATAAATGCGTCGTTCTCAGATGTGTGCGGCTTTTAGCATCCACAGTCGCGCATCGTGCACATGTGTGCTTTTCCTGCGTTTCTTAATGGCGCATGTGTGCACGCGCCCTGTATAGTCATAGCACATTCTGATTTTATAAGCATTTGTATAGTTTTGGACCTTTTGGAGATGCATTTTTTGGTAATTTTGGTCCATGGGTGAACTAATAACTATTTGGAGATGTTGGATTCCTGTAACCATGTGATGACAAGATTTCAGTGATAACAGATGCCCCCTGATGGATGAGGTTAAGAGCATACGTATAGCGGAAATTCATCAATGTTTCTTCTACTAAGAGGACTATTGTAAGAGTGATATCGAGAGTATCAAGAGAGACCCGTTGGAGGGAGAAGGGAACCTGTAGGACCTGACCTTTCTGAAGGTGTGAAAAATAAAATGTGTACAAATGAGGTGAGAATGCCCCATGCTCATGCCATGTGACTCAAAACATGTTTAGGACAATAGCTGAAGTGGGATGTTGGTGAAGATGAGTGCAGCACCCTCGGGGGCATGTCGATAAGAGCATAGGACAATTCTGATGGGGAGCAACACTCTGAAAAGTAAATAGTGACACTTGGGGGAAGTATCAAGGATTTAGCGGGCATTGATGGCCCAACAAATTTCAGAGGTCTTCGAAAAATATAAAAACAGCTGCAATAGTCGCACAGTAAGACCCACCGTAACATGAGAGAGTGTTGAAGTCGAATGTTATGGGGGTCAAAGACAGTAGGGAGAAATGATGGTTCTCCCTGTGTTGTCCGAGACTCGTCACTGTAAAGGGAATGAGAGTCAAGATACGGTCGCCCTTCGGGAAACTTTGCTGATGTCGACAAAAAGGGAGACGTGACTCTGAGAAGGAAAGGGCTTCGGTAACTTCACTGGATGAGATCAGGAACTGAGGAGGCACATGGGAAAAGTCAAGATGCTTGGAGACTCAAGACTGCCCTTGGATGGGGATATATGTGAGGTGGCAGCAACCATACAGCGAGGTCGAGTGTCAGGGGGACGAATAGATGTGGGATAAGTTGTGCCAGAGGTGAGACAAAGTGAACAAAATCAGATTAGTAGAGGTAGTTGGCCTGTGGGATACTCAGGGTTTGTGGATGATGTCAATAGGAGTATAATATAATGGATTCCCCAACCAAGAGTGACATGGTTTGCGTTTGCCAAAAGGAAGAAGGTCATCAAAGGTGACGACGAAAAGCTATGTAAATGTTGAAAACAAAGGATTTGTACAAGTGCCAAATAAATAAAGAATTGAGGATGAGTGTACAAATATAGAAACAAGTGCCCCGATGCAAGATGGCTTGGCCTAGGAGGGTGGGGGGGCCCATGGGTGGGTATCTGTATGAGGTAAATGAATGAAGGGGAATTCACAGATGGGAAAACTGATTGTGGATGAAAATGGAGGGTTAATGATACTGTGGAGGTGCAGTAAAAAATAGAACCATGATGAGATAACCTGGGAGTCCGTTGCGAAGGCTAGAAACAGGTGGAGAAGGAGTATGTGGCCGATTCTCGAAAATGCGTCATACTATTGGGACTCCCATCCCTAAAGGGTGAAAACAACATGAGTGTCAAAGTGCCAAGGAGGACTATGAATGGGACAACTCATGTGGGGGAGAATGCTATCGGGTGACAGTACCAAAATGCAGTGGAGGTGACAATACTGCAGAGCCGGATATAGGGACCCTAAAGGTAAATTTCAGAGGGTGTGATTGGAGATGCAATTGAGATTCAGAGGGAATAATTACATGCTAGTGTCGATTATATACCTGAAGGGGTCGCGCTGGTGTGTGATGACCCAGTACCTGCACACATGACAACCAAATACTCGATGTGAACAATATCAAAAGATAACGAACATAGGACAATTATTTGACAATTTTGAACATGAGCATGTGTACCTAAACGGGGTATGAGAAAATGGCTCCCCAAGGGCCAGGGATGGATGGTGACCCAGGAAGTATGACTATGTAGGCAGTGAGATTCTAATCCTATGGCTGAAGATGGATCGAAAAATGGACACCTAGGGCTCCTGGAATTGAGCATGAAAGTTTTGGCAAAAAGGGCCTATATATAGTTGTAGGGCCCACATTGCCACCTCATTTGTACTTGCTGCTATAGTGATCAGAGAGGAGATTCCAGAGAAGATACAAAGATTTCGGGAGTGTGAGGAGGCTGATTTGGGGGGTGCGAGAGTCAGGTTAGTGGTCTCATCCTCCTGTACAGTAGTTAGATGTTATTTTTTGGGTAGGACCATACGGATGGCCGTATGGTAGGTTTTTAGGAGTGGGTCCCCTCAAATGCATAGGCGATCGATGGTGACCCATGCACGAGTGCGCGGCTATAATGGGTACATTTGTGCATGGGTGCGCCCTAATTTGGGAGACAGGTACGCATGAGATGCACACCTGTTCGATGCACATTTGTACATATGTGCACAACTGTGTTTATGATAGTGGCACACTTATGCATGACTCTGTAGTGTATAGGCACGCATTTGATGCGTGCCTGTGGGATGAACAGGTGCGCATACATTTGCGCCTATGGCGTGAATAGGTGCACATGAGTGCGTGCCTGTGGGGAAAACAACCTCGCCCTAGAGGCAAAGATGAGGGTGAAAAATAACTGATTTTTTTTTGGGGTATTTTTGATGCTTTGATGAGTTGTGATGGTTGATATAGTACTATATATGTGGATGTAGGTGATCATTTGGGATGAAAGGTCAAGCTGATCAGAGCGCCAGGCCACCAAGGGCCTATGAGACCACCGTGGGTCGAGCTGCGAGCAAGGGGGAGGTGGCGACGAGAGGATGCTGGGGTGAGGCCTCACGATGATGGTAGAGCAACCAGGAGGCACCGTTCTGATGACCCCAGTGCAGGGCCGTCACATGCTCCTCTGGTTGCGGCCAGGGGAGAGTTTGATGATTTCTGTCGTCGATTAGAGGTGGTTCTTCAGGGAGTGCCCGAGGGGATGTGGGTGAGGATATAGGATGAGGGGATCCTGGAGCAGTGTATTGGGTTGCCGACAGAGTCGTGGACCTTGATCCACAGAGCAACTGTAGTCGAAGCTACAATGACTAGGCAGTTTCCCCCGGGACCTAGAGCTGGTGGGGTACCTTTGCCAGAGGGAGGACCTGGTGCTGGAGCACTGGAGGCACCCTAAGGGTCTCTGAATATGTATTTTTTGTATTTGATATAGGCTGGTGAGCCCGTTTTGTATATTTGTGACATCCATTTTTGTATTGATAGGGATGAGGTGACTCCCCTGCTGACGGGCTATGTACTATTTTTGTAAACACTTATGACATTTTGACACACACACACACACACACACACACACACACATATATATATATATATATGGATATACATTTTGGGATCTTGGTAATGTGTACATGTGGTGTGGGTGTTTTGTTGATGATGTCTAATGTATGTGTTATGACAGATTATTGATGTGATAAATGCCAATCTAATACTAGGTTAGCCATATTATCTGCTATTTGATTAAATTGTCTTGGAATATGTGTGAATGTGATGGAATCAATTTGTCGAGATAACAGTCTAACTTGTAGGTATTTGCAAAAGAGTCAAGGATTGCGAACATGGTACACGTTATTGAGTTAGAGGACAACCAACTGGGAATCAAGAAAAACGCTAAGGTGACGAATATGGCGATGAGTGGCCTCAACAAGGATACCAATGACGGTAGTGTGTTCTGCTTGATTGTTGGTGGATGAGCCTAAACATATGTCACTGGTGTGGAGAAGGTCATGTGAAAGTGAATAGAGGGCCCAAGTAGCCAAAGCGAGATACTGAGTCCAGCGACTAGCTCCGTCGGCGTAACCGATGGGGGTGGAATATGTCAATAACACGAGTGATAGATTAGATGGGAGGTATGGATAAAACAAGATTAAAAAATCTACAAAATATGTACAAAAAAGAAAAATCCTAGTGTAGTATGGCTACGCTCAGGCGTAAAATTTCTTTAAGTATAACCTATTGACGGGTTCTTTGAGAGGATGGCCTTTGGGGGAGGCCAGGATGTATGTGCCTTTAGTGAGGCAATGTTGGATTATGTATGGTCCATGCCATAGGGACTCAAAATTTCCACGACTGAGGGTATCGTGAGTGATGTCGTAAGCGAGGATGAGGTCCCCTTCATTGAATGAGAAAAGGTTGACATGGATATCAAAGGTGGTTTTTGACCGTTTCTTGGCTGCCTCATTGTTCTGTAATGAGGATCGACGATCTTCATCCAGGGACTCTAAGTTCAACAAATGATACTCCATTGGAGTAGTGTCAGGTAATAGCTCGATAGCGGTGCGTAAGGTGGGGATTTCGCACTCGATGGGGAGAGTGGCCTCAACTCCGTGGACTAGATGAAATGGTGTGAAACCAGTGGCAGTTTTGATTGCCGTGCGGTAAGCCCAGAGCATGAAAAATAACATATGATGCCAATTGGTCTTATGTTTGTTAACCATTCACTGCAACATGGTTTTGAGGACCTTGTTAACAACTTCTATCTGTCCATTGGACTAAGGGTAGTATGATGAGGTGAACTCATGGGAAAATCCTAACCTGTATGAGAGTTCAATGAAAATGTCATTCTCGAAATGTTTCCCATGATCAAAGACTAGTTGAAGTGGTACTCCAAAGAGGGATATGACATGGTTAAAGAAAAAACGCGCTGCTATGTCAACAGTGTTGTTGAAGGTAGGCATGGATTCGACCCACTTTGTGAAGTAATCAACTGCAACGACTATGTATTTGTGTCCATTGTTGGATGGAGGATTGCAAGTCATGATGTCGATGCCCCATTTGAAAAAGGGGCTTGTGGTAATGACTGGGTGTAGAAGAGAAGGTGGTGTGCATGCTTTGTTGGCACAAAGCTGGAATTTATCACATCGCTTCATGGCATAAATGCAATCGTGAAATAATGGAGGCCAAAAGTAACCTGCGTGGATGATTTTTTGGGTGGTGGACATCCCAGAGAGATGGCCCCTGCAAGCACCATTGTGGCAGTCATTCAAGACCCTATCAGCCTCGTCAGTAGTCAAGCATCGACGGAGTATGGTGTCAACCCCTCGCCGATATAAGATATCCCCAATGAGGAGGTAGCGGGGTGCCTGGTGACGAATACGTTGACGATCATCTATGGAGAGGTGGTTTCCAATTTTTTGTGTTTGGAGATAGATGAGAAGATCGTCGTACCAAGGGTCATTTGAGGGGATGTAGAAAAGATGTTCATCAGGGAAGTTAGTATTGACGGGGGGACTGGTAGTACTGGAGGGAAAATCCGTGATGAGTTCGGCGAGGACAAGAGATTTCTTGCTCTTAGGTGTTGAAAATTTGAGATCATACTCTTGTAGGATGACGATCTATCAAGAAAATTTACCGTTAATTTGTCGACGACTGAGCAAGTATTGCATGGGGTTGGAATCTTCTATAACTTTGGTAGTTTGAAGAAGAATGTAGTGACGTTTTTTCTGGACTGCGAAGACGACTGTAAGGGCTAGTTTCTCTTCGTGATTGTATTTCAAGGGTGTCCCTGAGATGTTTTCACTAATGTAATAAATGACATGCTCACAATCATCATCCCCTATTTGAACGAGAACTCCTGGTACTGAGACGGCTGAGGCTGATATGTAGAGGATATAGTCGTGGTTATAGTCAGGTGGACTAATCAAAGGGGCATTGGATAGTGCCGTTTTAAGGTCATCGAAAGCATTTTGGGCATGGGCATCCCGGTAGAATGGGATGTTGTGGCATAGTAAGTGAAGGAAACCGTGTGCTCGAGTGGCACAGTCTGGGACAAAGCATTGTAAAAAGTTAGCTTTGCCTTGTAGGCTCTGTAGTTGGCATAAATTCCGAGGAGGGGGAATTTCCGTGATGGCTTGAACTTTGAGAGGGTCCATGGTAATGCCACATTGGGAAATGATGAACCCAAGGAGGTTCCCAACAATGACGCAAAAGATGCACTTGAGGGGGTTCAAGAGGATATTGTACTATCGACACCTTTGGAATATGATTCGTAGATCATTGAGATGCTGAGTGCGTTTCTTGGATCGAGTAGTTAGGTCATCTAAATATGAGAGGATTATATGAGCAATATCATGAAAGATGTATGTCATGGCCCATTGGAATGTCTCTCTAGTTTTCTTGAGGCCAAAAGGCATGACATGATATGCGAAAGTAGCCCAGGGGGGTAGTGAACACGGTTTTGTACTGATCAGCTGGGTGAATTTGGATTTGGTTGTAGCTAGAGAAACTGTCCATGAAGGACAACACCTCGTGACCAGCGCAATCATCGATAATTTGATCGATAAAGGGCATGGGAAATTTGTCTTTGGGACATGCATGATTGAGGTCACGAAAATTTGTATAGACACGAATAATGCCCTGTTTTTTGTTAACAAGGACGAGGTTGGAGACCCATGATGTATAGGTGATGGGGTAAATGAAGTCGGTGGTGTGTAATTTATGAATCTTAGCCTTGATGGCCGCAGCTTTGGATGGGTGTAGCGGTCATTGTTTTTGGCTGATTGGTGTGATATCAAGCCAAGTGTTGATACGATGTTTGGTGATAGAGGGGTCAAGGCCGGGCATTTTCGTGTATGACCAGGAAAAAATGTTCTGGTATTTCTGGAAGAGAGCTTTGTAAGTTGTAATTTCTGCAGGAGTGCATGCAACACCAATAGTGATTTCCTCAACGAATCCATTTGTGGTGGTGGGGTAAATGTTGGCCATATTTCCTTCTTCAAAAGAATCAGGGGCATGGATGGTGTTGTTGAACAATTTGATATGCCCTGATGGGATAAAATCCTTGGTTTCAACGACATATATTGGGTGTTGGTTAGGAGGGGCGAATGCTTCCTGTGAAAAGAAGAACGATCTTTGGTGTAGTGCATCTCATGGGCAATCAGGGGTGATTAATTCCTCAAGTATGTCCTCGTCACAGTGGAATTGTCGAGAATACAAGGGTTCCAGAAGAGTCACATTGGTGAATGTCACTGTGTGATTGTCATCTGGCGATGAAGGAGTAGGGGGGGGTGATGCAAGGAGATTGTGATGGTTCACTCGACATAAACCAAATATCGAGATACTGAGGGTTAAAAATGGTAGTTGGGTGTAAAATTTTCGTGGGGAAATGAGCGGGGGAATTGGGGGGATTTAGGGGTAAATCCTCGTACAAGTCATCCAAGAACCATGGGGGAGTAGAGAGCGCCTCAGGTTCAGGAGAAAGGATGTGAATAACCTCTGGAGATGGAGTAGGGGTAATCACTGATTCTACTGGCACTGGAGGGGATGTAGCATTTTGAATAAAGACCATTTGGTGATGCCTATATTCGATGATCATGGGACATTGATATGTAAAATGATCAAGTGATTCACATAGGGTGAAAGGACACCTCATACACTCATTGACTGAAGTGCTGACATAATGGATGTCAGTGTTTTGGGTACTTGATGATGTGGAGGTAGAGGGGTTTTGTTGAAAACTATGGTGTACTGCCGCGAGTGTCTGTCGAAATTGAGGTAGGGCTGGGCAATGATGAGTATAGTGGCCATATTCGAAACATATGGCACATGCAAATTTGGTTTGCAACCCTTTATTACTTGTGTTCTGTGAGATAGCGATAATACTGGCAGAAGTGACGAGCGGTGGTGGTGCTCGAGGGAGTTGAATGAGATTACGTAACTCGGGGAGAGATGGGCACTTGTTGATGGGGTGTCCATCTTTCTTGCATAGTGCGCAAGGAGGTTAGATGCGTGGGGGAAGTGGAGTTGTGGGCTCCTTCTTCTTTCGCCTGCCCCCATCTGTAGCAGGGGGGTTAGTGAGTGGGGGTGTAGGTGGAATGGTGGGAGTGAGTATGGGAATCTGCATTGGGATTCCTTCTATTTGGGGAGGAAGGGATGGTTGAGGGACCATATCAGGAAGATGTAGATACCAAAATGGGATTTCCAACACCATATTAGGAAGGGTAAGCATTGCAGCTACCTGGAAATCTTATACACCTAGTGGGGGGTAAAAGAAAGGGATTTGGGTAATGGCTTGAGGGACTGTTTCCTAAACCAAGATATGGCCTTGGGGAAGATTAGGAATGGGTCGAGCTAAATTATTTCAGGGGATTCCTGAGGGAGAAGTTCTGCGACTAGTGGGACATCAGGGATGAAAGAGGCCTCGGTGGGAGGGGGGTTATCTTCAGTTGTCATTCCATTGTAGGATACGGCACATACTTGTGCTGAGGGTTGGAGGAGCAGTGGTTCTCCGTGGTATGTCCCTAGCAAGGATGGGTCTTTGAAGATTCCAGGGCCCATCTCGATCAGTGGATAGGCATCGGGATTAATGTGGATGAAAGGGAGGATGTTATCAATATTGGATGAAGGGTTAGGCTCGTAGTGTGATACTTGATCGATGGTAATGATCTTTTTGTTATGGGGAAGCATCATGGTTTGGAACACAGAAGAGGAGACGACCTTCATAGAATACATGTAGCTATGACCAAACAAGATATTGTAGTCGTGCAGGGCATCGATAACCTCAATGTCAATCAGAACGGTTTTTCCCTAGAGCTCGACGGGGACATTTTGGAAGAGTCCTTCGAGGGATGAGAGTCTGCCATTGTAAGCTCTTAAGGTAATGGCAGATAGTATAAGTTCAGGGGAACCAAGTTTCTGCCATATAGATGTGGACATGATACAGGTGGATGCGCCTTCATCAATGATGCACCGATGAACTGTAATGTTCCAAATTTTTACAGGGATTTGAAAAGAAATAAGAGCGGGGAGGCGAGGTTATCCACTGTCGAGATCAAATTTGATGAGTTGGGTATCAGCAGGGTTGACTTCTCCCAGGGTGGAAAGTAAGGACTTCCGCTGGATGGGACAAGTTTGAAGGACTTCTAAGACTGACATGGAAACCGAAGATTGTGCCAAGTCATCGACCAAACTGTAATGATGAGCTGCCCTAGCCCGAGGATTGTGGACATTCCTACACAGTGGGATGTGAGGAATACGAAGGGGGTTTCAGTATTAGGGTGAGGAATCATGAAAGGGGGTTCAGTTGTGACTGGAATTTATTTCAAGGTGGTGGGAGTAGATTCAAGGGGTGTGATATACTAATGGCTATGAGTTTGCAGAAGGAATTCTTCCTCATTGGTAAGGAGGATAGTGCGATCGGTAGAGGTGCTTGTATTGGGATACGGTCCTAATTGTGGTGGGGTAGGCTACATGTTTGGTTGGGTATTTTTCACCCCTTGGTGTGGGATGGAGTTTTGTAGCACGGATGGAGGTGGTTGTTGCACATATGGTTGTGGGGCCTGTGGAGGGATGTGGTCCATTCACAGAGTCTTTCATCTGTTTGAAATCAGCGATTTGGGGGCAATGGTGAGTATAGTGACCAAAATCACTGCAAAGGGCATAAGGGAAGGTGGTCCTAATATTGTTGTTGTTCCTTCCATGACGTTTGTTGCTGTTGCCCCCAACAGACTGGTTATGTTGGGGTTGGTTCTGGTTTCCTCCTGGTCCGAGATTATTATTGTTCCGATTTCTTCCTTTCTTTCTGGCATTGTTTGATTGATGGGATGGATTTTCCATGTTCAATTGTTTAAAATTTTGATATTTCTGAATGGGAGAAGGATGAAAAAAATTAACCCTAGCATGTGGGTGTCCTTGTGGTGGAGCCAGAGGCTGTGGAGGGCTCAGAAATGGAAAGTATGGGTTGTATTGTGGCAATGATCCATATGGTACATAGGAAGGCGTGGCACTTTCACTAGTTCTTAGGGAATAGGTTGAGGTAGAAGGAGTACCAACACTTGGTTGGGTAGGTGGGTGTATTATGGGTGCTGGCGGGGGTCCACTTGTGGGTGGAGGTAGGGAAACAGGGTATGGTTGTTGATAAGGAGGAAGGGGATAATAATGGATTCCTCCATATGCCGATGGATATTGGGGTGTGCCATACATGGGTGGTTGTTGAGGCTGTGGATGGTGATGTGTGGTGTTACCAATCAATCTGTCTGCTGAGTGAGACATCGCAGGTTTGTCTTGGCCAAAGGGCATGGGTCTTGGGAGATCAGGTAGTACGGTGTACAAGTATCCTGATTGTGAATAGATGAGGTCGTATTGTTGAGCCTTACTGATGGCTTATTCTTCTGATTGAGGGAAGGTAGAAGCCACATCTTTACAAAGGAGTGAGACAAGTGATCTGAGAAACCAATCAAGGCATTGTTGTTTTGTGGTTTATGCTTTGCACAAAGTACATCGTCGACGCCACTCATGAATGTGATCAACGATATGTGTGGCTGAGGTTTGTTTAAAATCAGAGAGTAGTTCAAGAACATTGTCATGACAGATTGGTAATTGAAAGAAGGTCGAAAATGCTTTGGCCAAAGACTCGAAAGTCACATGGGACCCTGATTTTTCATCTACATACCACTTGGCTGATGGGCCAGTGAGTGTGAGTTGAAATAATCGTAGTTGGATGGAATCATCCATAATGTTGTTGGAAGAGAACCATAAGTGGAAAGTCATGACATGGTTGGCAGGGTCATCCCCTGCCTTCCCTTCAAACTTGGGGATGTCTGAAGGTAGTTTGGTAGGCATTGTAGGCCATGTGGGGTAGTGCAATATAGGATCATTGGTGAGTTTTCTTAGATCTGGCATGTTGAGATAAGCCAAATATGGCATTTGGAGTGGTGGTGGAGAGTTAGTTCCAGCCATGGTGCGAGTGTTCTGAGTACCTGACCTTTGAAGGGGGCTAGGTGGGTTTGTACTTCCCCCTTGAGAAGAAGTTGATCCCCCGCTTCTATGTAAAGGAGAGCAAGTGGAAGGTGGACCTTGGGAATTGGACCCAAGTAAGGTGGAACCAAGCAGCACTGATCCCAAGACAGTGGCCCTCACAGGGGTGTGAGAAGGTGGAGCTGATGAGTTGTCAAGACTAGGAACTCCCCCTAGAATAGGAGGGAGATTTAGCAAGTGTTTGGAACGACGGGGGTTCTGTGGGTCTCCTATGATGTCCGACTAGCTGAGTGAATGTGTGCGAATGGTGGTGAGAGAAAATAAATAAATAAGAGCCTTTGCTGCAATTTTTGAACCTACACAATAAATATCCAAATTGGATGTAATCAGAAGGGAATCATACATAAAGTGTTTTGATAAAGAAGCATATATGTGGATAGGTGGATTTTGTCCACGTGGGGGAAGAAAGAAAACAAATGATCGTGTCCTAAAAGACATAATGTCCTTCCTCTCAAAATAGCACTGGACCTTCCAATAGCACTCGATAGTGGGGTCTAAAGCCACCAGAAGAGAAATTAGTGAAGGATGAAGCAATCAGTTATAATGAGGGGTAGAGGGGGCATATCTCGAAAGAACTGGTGATATTTCCCAATAGCTGCAAAAAATCCAATCAAGGTGCAATTGCAGCCCACAATTGCCACCTCGGTAGATGTCCTAAAATTTGGTCACTAGGTACCTCGGTCAAAGTGCGAAATTTAGATTTTCAGCCTAAGAAATGGGTCACGGGCTGGATCTCAACCAAGAGGTGGGTGCCTGAAGGGGGGATGCACAAAACAACTGGACCTTGGCCTTCAACCCTTCACGGGTATCTCCCTGCCTTATGGTGTTAGGAACACTTGACTTGGAGGATTTAAAGTTCCCTATTTGACAACTTCTATTGTTTTGAAAATATGAGAACCAAATAACGAGGAGTTATTTGGATGCCTATCCCCAAAATCCTACCTAGACTAAAAGACTTATTTTGGCACCTCTTGTGGAGGAAAACTTAGTGAGTTTTTAGAAATTTTTTAGATGTGGTTGTTTGAGATATTGGGGGTGTGAGCCAATCTCGTTGAAATTAAGTGGGAGTGGATAGTTTCATCAAGAAAAGGGTGGGGTGTTTTGGAATCCCTTTGGAGGAAACTTACTTCAACCTCCACATTTCGAGATGAAAACTATGTGAGTGAGAAGTGACTTTTGTGTGTGAATGAGTGAAAGTGTGCCAATTTTTTAATGAATTAGGTGTCACCTTGTTGGATGTGGACTTCGCTTGGTCCTTACAAGTATTTGATTACCTAATTAACTAAATGTCATTGGTACAACCTTGCGAAATTCAAAAGTTCCTAAGAAGCTAGCATGCGGACATGTGGGTCCTTTACTATTCCTTTAACTCCCTAATGTGATTTAATCTAAGAAAGCTTTGAAATTATCCTAGATTGTGAACATGTGGGCATGTATGGGCCCTTTACAAAACCTTTAAACTTCCCTAGAGAGTTAATCTAAGAAATAAAATTTCAACACTATCCTATCTTTGTAGCATGCGGGCATGTATGGGCCCTTACAATATTAATATGTGTTTGAAAAATAAACTAAGAGGAGTCCTGAGGGGCCTGTTTTCCTCTCCTAAAGATTTTTTCTTTTAAAAGGAGATGAAATTGTCCCTCAACCTCTTTCTGATTCTCAAGATCGCTTTGAAGTGCGAGAGAAGAGCATACTCAACTATCGATATCCAATTTTTGGTCCTAATGCAAGTTTTACATGTGATGTAGAATGATTCCAACTTATTTTTTAGTCATAGCAAGCCATCCATGTGGCAAAATAAAAAGCAAAAAGAGGAAAAATAATGATTTTTAACCCCTAAGTGCCTATGTGTTTTGACTAATCCTTTTATATGAGAGGGAAGGTAAGTGTGGTGTAAATTAAAACATGCATGGAATCATCTTTAAGAAGGCTATGGGCCTTCAATAGATCATAAAAAAGCTTACAATGTGTATTTTTCTGCACAGGTGCGTAGGTCTCAGACTAGAAAGAGGCACTCTGAGTGCCAATGCATGAACTGAAAAAGACTTTTGGGCACAAGTGTGCATAAGGTGATGAGTAATACAGTGATTTTGGTGCACGTGATCATGATGCATGATTGTGGGCCAATAAAACTACGCACAACTGTCACACTGCCATGAAGAAAATTCCAGATGGAATTCTCTCAACTCAGCTTTGAATTGGATGTTTTGCAGGTCATCTTGGGCCGGTTATGGTACCTGCAGGTTAAATAAACATAAAGGAGAGCTAAAATAACCCAAATGGGGTAGGAAATTGATACCTTTCCCTAGTGGAGTCGCCAATCTATTGTGCCTCTTTTGTCACCTAGATGAGAAAAATAGAGGTGCTTACAAGCTTAGTTGGGTTAGCTAAGCAAGACAACAGTAAAGGAAAGGGTTAGAAGAATAAAACATAAAAGACTAAACTAAGAATTAAACTAGGAATGATAAAACAACTAAACTAGAGTGCATAAGGACATAAGAACAAGAAACAAACAAGACTCATGTCACCAATGGAAAGGATTGTATTAGTGAAAAGAAAACACCAAAGAGAAAGGGGGACTTTGGGTCCCTTCTTCCTCCAAGGGAGGGCTCTTGGAACCCCAAGATTGAGCTCTTCTTACAACTTGAGAACTTGAAAGAAATGGTGAAAGAATCCCAAGCTAATTCACTCAAAGGGTGAGGTGAATAGCTCCAATGGAATGGTGCTAGTATGCTCTCAATGAGAAAAGAGGATTCCCCAAGAGAAAAGTAGCAGCATAACCTTACAAATGAATTCCTTGAAGATGTAGTGCACCCATGGCCTCTTTTTATAGCATAACTTTGAGGCATTATTCAACCAGATTTGTGTGTGAACAAGGGGCCCTTTAGGGTACCCTTAGGTCTTTGACCAACCACCTAGCCAGTTTCAGCCGAGATTTGGATGTTAAATCGCCTTGGAAGCTGAACCAGAAGTGGGTGGGAGGATGACCAACATCATAAATACATCATTCTCAAATGTGTATGGATTTTAGTGTCCACAGTTGCGCATCGTGCGCATGTGCATTTTTCCTGTGTTTCTTGATGGCACATGTGCGCACGCGCCTTGTATAGTCATAGCGCATTCTAATTTTATAAGTAGTTGTATAGTTTTGGACCTTTTGGAGATGCATTTTTTTGTAATTTTGGTCCATGGGTGAACTAATAGCTATTTGGAGATGCTGGATTCCTGTAACCATGTGCTAACGAGATTTCAGTGATAACAATGGGAAAGGGATGTCGACCCGTGGGCTTACCCACGCTTAGGCTCACTTTTGTAATGTATAAATAGAAGGATAGGAAATGTAAGAAGTAGTAGATGTGATTTCTTAGTGCAATTGGTAGTGCATATATGTGATGTTGAATAAGTTCTCTCTGCGATCTGTGTAAGGCTTGCAAGGCTAATTGCAAGGTACTGTGGGGTTGATATAGAAAGCTAAGTGTTGTAACGCAAGGAATAAGGATCTAGCAAGTTGCACAGATCTTTTGTCTTATGTGACGAAGGGTTTTGGAGGCTTTGTGTTTGTAATGATGTGAAGACGATAATAAATAATAAGATCTTGTGGATGTAGCCCCAAGGGGGGGGTAAACCACGCAAATTTGTGTGTTATGCTTTGTGCTTTGGTTCAATGTGTTTATCTTTGCTTATGCTTTGTGCTTTGATATATCCACTTATGCTCTGTGTTTCTTAGATATATATGATTGTTATATCTGATGTGTATGAGGATGCTTAGTGTTGATCTACTAGATATGATCTGGGTTACTATGGTTAAGTGTTGAAACCCTGTAAATCTGAGTATTCACCACAAAGCTCTGTGTTGTCTGCGAAGTATAATAAGGGTTAAATACTGATGATTGATCTATGCTAAGTGCCCTGTAAAAGATATAATCACAGATCTGTGTCCCAGCTAAGGTTGCAGACACCTGAGTCTTGCAACCACCCCTGCCTCTACCTCAGGTGAGACTTCATCTGCTTCATAGTTGTTGCTGAAAGGGCTGGTAGTTAGGGCTTTGTTGGTGTGCTCTTGAGCACTGAACCTTGGGTCTACCCTTGTGCCAACAAATGGTTCCGTAGCCGGGACTTGAAACTGTGATTGCTGGGAACTAAGGAATAAGAAACTTTGTGCAAAAGAAAGCTCTATGTGTAGATCTCTTGCCCTGGTGCGCAAATTTTTACTTGACCTGTGAAGCTTTGTGCTAGGAATAAGGTCATATTTGAAGAAAAGAAGTGACATTTGGATGCTCTTTTCTATAAGAAAAGTAAAAGTGGGAATTTATGAAAGAAAGAGGTCAGATCTGCAAAAAAGAGGTAAGATATGTAAGCCTTGTGCTCTAATAAAGGTAAGAATAGTTAAAAGTTCTTATATCTGGAAGCTTTGTGCTCTATAGAAGTAAGATAAGTGAATTTTTTTGTTTCTAGAGCATGGATCTAGGTATGTTTGATAGATTTGGTTCTAGCTTAAAACCTAGGGCATTAATAGATGAAAGAAAGTTTGATATGAATAGAACTGATAAGCATAATGATAGAAATGTTATACCTATGCATAGAAATAATGTTTGGACTAACAAATGGATGCAGGATTCTAGAAAGAATTTTTTGCAAGCCAACTACCATGATCCTGGTGTGCAGTACAGAAGAAGTTGGGCATCATTTAAGATAAAGAGAGGATTGAACCTATGTTATAGCTGCAGAAAACCAGGGCATCTGGCTAATGCCTTGGTGGAAAACCCAGTTGTCTCTGTTGCAAAGATGTGGACCATGAAGTATTGGATTGCCCTAGAATGATTGCTAAGCTTGAAAGAATGAATCTGCATGAAGAAAACTCTAGGACAACCATGTAAATAGCATAACTCTAGAAAGAATCATAGTAAGTATTAATACAGATGAAAGAAACCCTGAAGGAACATAAAGATGTCCGATTACCGAAGATCTTCAAAGAAAAGAAACAAGTTGAAGCAAGACTAGGGGACTTCGACATTAACTGTATTCTTGATGAAGAAACACAAGTGAACATTATGCCATAAAGAACTTGGGAAGCTATAGGGAACCCTGCCATGATTACTTCACTGGGAGGAATAAGACTATTCAGAGGAAAACTGATGATGTTATGTGGAAAACTCGCTCAGATACCTGTGACAGTCAATGGAACTTCGACAGAAGAAGATTATGAGATTATCAAATTTATTGAGGACGGTCCCTTGTTCACTATGTTACTTGGAAAACCTTGGATTGAGAGAGATCAAGCAAGAAAGAAGGAAGAAGAAAGGGTATTACAATAGCAGAGACAAGAGCTAAAATATTTCATGACCAGAAAGATCGCGTAGTTGATTGAGGAACAGGATAATAAATCAAAGCTATTTGACACTAGAAGCTCAGATGTCAAAGAATTAGGGGACTCACAGAAGATTGGAGTATCTGTACTAGATATAGACGAAGTAGTTCTCCTGAGTCTTGGGAAAGAACCTCAGCAGCGCAAAGTGACTATGCCCAAGGAAAATAAGAATTAGAATGAGAAAAGAACTACCGAGATGAAGCTCACAGGGAAGAAGGCTAGAAAGCTAAGTAAAAAGAGAGCTCAGATCGACAAGCTACAAAGGGTTCCATATGGAACCTCTTTGAAAGAAACTTTTCAAAATTATATCTTCGCCGAGATATCAGAACAACGACATGGGTCACTTTGCCATGGTGAAGCAATATAGCCGTTTGAGGCCGATATATCCGTTCGACTTCCGCTCCGAACGGATTGAAAATCATTGCTGGATCATCACCAGACTGTTATACCACGCCATAATGGACAGAACCAGAGTTAAGGAAGCCCCATATCCATTGCAAACGATCTGTTACAGAGTTACTTACTTAATTCATCGCGCCATGCACGAAAGACACTTTTGCTAATCGTGAATTTGAGTCCATAGACTCCCTGAATTGTGAACAATGATTACTCTACCCTTACTCTCTACCATACTACAATACCTATGTTGCTTTGAGAACCCGAGCTATTTATCCTAAGCATATATGTCTGATGAATTTAACGCAGCTAAATAATCTATAAGAGAGGTACTCGCCAGCCTCGGAGCCGAAAGAGTCATGTCCGAGCGAGGATTGTCTACAGGTTTACAGACATCATCGATGAGAGGAGTGCAAGCCTCCATGTCGACTACTCAAGCAAGAACATCCCGAGACATCGCAGAAAGAAGAACCAAACATAAAGATGATATGGCCAACGCGAAGTTGGTTCCATCCATCCTACCTGCTTACATACCACCTCTGAGCAACACGATCAACATAGATAGTGTCCCTAGAGACTTTGAGTACACTCTAGTCACTACATACCTGCTGAAAGGAGTAAGTGTAGTCCGCGCAGATCACAACAAGATCGCAACATTGAAGTTTAGTGAATTCAACCTAGAGGATCATAAAGTTTACATCATAGTTGCCCCATACAAGTACCTAACCAGAACCAAGGGAAATAATTTGAAGATCGTCCCTCAACAACAGATGATGAACCTCGCGTAGTATACTCTGCTCAATGTTATGAATATACTGCACTTCGGCAGACCCCAGGAGGTCAATTCTTGTGTGAAGCTGCTACTGGAAAGTTACCATGGAGGATACTTATAGTTGAACCATCACATAACAGTTGATCTAGCGCTGATCAATCGGATCACCAGGCTTAGCATGCAGGGCCCTGATCCCCACGATTACTATCTTGGAAAGACCACAGATCACGCTCTTTCTCAGAAGATCAAAGAATCTTATGGAGATGTTGAGAAAGGCGTGTGAGGCTACAAGGTAGGTTCTGTTGAAAGTGGTGCAGTGCGCCTCTCCTTTCAACTGATCGGAGGGAAGTTGGTATGCAATAATCGCAAGGAAGTGCGCAGAGGGACTATAGATGAAATGGGAAAAGTACCTAGTGAATCAACAAGAGATTGACTATAGAGAAGTCCAGGATCAGGGGCATGAGTTTAATTTTATTTGGCTCTTGATACTTATAGATTTCGCTACATGGGAGCTACCGTAAGGTGCAACCTTCCCCAACATTGACCCCTTTGAACCACTGGCTGCGAAGTTCAGTACACTGTGGTACTCGAATTACATGAACAAGCAGTGGAAATCCAATGTCGTATTTCATACCTACTACACCCAGTTGAAGCTCACCATTCAATCTGAGCCTTGCATGACCTTGAATACTTTACACAGGTTTCGACCTTTGATAAATTTCATTGCAGATCACCATTTTATATATATTACAACACGCGCTGATGAGAACAAGGAACAAATTCAGTCTTATTATAAGATGACAGAAGAAGACTTGGAGGAAATCACCAAGGAATGGTCGACAAACCTCCTTATTCCAGCAGACCCCGTAGAAGTGTCTGACATTGACAGCCTAGAAGTTGCACAAAATACACCTGGGCCCAGTAAGACAAAGAAAACAAAGCAGGCAAATAAGGATGAGGAAATCCAAGATGTAGGCAACAGATCTGTAAGAAAAACATCTATTACACTAGAGTAAGGAGGTAATGGCGAAGACTTAGAGGAGGTCAAATAGAGGCCAGGATATGAAGTAGAGATCATAAAGAAAAGGAAGGGTTCACCTTCGGAACCTTCCTCCTAGAAGAAATCAAAAGCATCCGTGACTAAGTTGAAGACCACGCTCACTCCAGATGACTTCAGTTTTCTCATCACAACTATGAATGAAGCCATAGAAGAGATAACAGAAAAGAAGGAAGCTAAGCAAGAGACAATGTACAATAGAATCGAGATCGAGCTCCAAGGAGTACATCAAGCTCTCCAGTCTAGTCGCGCAGTCTCCGCTGCGCTCCTGCCAGAAGGAACAACAAAAGAAGGAAATGAACTAGTTCAACTCCATAAGATTGTTGACACAGTCGAGGTACTCCTTCAGAAGGCACAGGAAGAAACAACACAAGCCACCCAGGCCTTAAAGAAAGAATAGGAGGAAATCATCAAGCAACGCCAAGCTACGCAACAAGGGAAGAACACTCTCCAGGCGAAATTTGAAGAAGACAGAGCGAAGATCTAAAAAGAGAAAGAGTAGCTTCTCACGAAGAAGATTGGGATTGAAGAAGCAGTCAACAGATCATTTCTCTCTGTGATCAGCTTAGAACATAAGGAAGAGGACCCCATAGAACACCAAGTGACGACGCTTGCTAAAGTTATTCAACAACTTCAACAAAGAGTCGTGGACTTAGAGCTTCAGACCATACCACAGACCCCACAAGAAGTGCACGACCAACAAGAAATAACTACCCAGAGCACCATAGAAAGGATTAAATCACCCACTGAGGAATGCAAACAGTTAAGTAGAAGAAGTGTGCAGATCTACGAGAACCTACCCGAAAACCAAGAATTGCATAAATTGGAGTCGCAGCTCCAAGAGGAAAAGTATGATGCCGAAAAGATACAAGTGCAGTTGAAGTCCCTGTCACCCGTAGAGAGAATAAAGAGCTTTCCATAACAATGCACAACCCAACAACAGATTCACACACTTTAGATTAAAGTAATGGAAGTCTCTCAATGACTTCAACCAATGCAAGAAAAGGCATGCCAACTGTTCACTGAAGTTGAAAGCCAATGAGTAGAACTTGAACAGGTTGTGAATACAACAAAACAATTCCTAGAAGGGTTGGTGAACGAGGCACTCATCCAGGAATTCGTCGAGCAAGAGGCAAGTCAAAGAAACTTGAGCCAAGCTCAAGGAATTCGAAGAAAAATTGGTCAGACCTGAGTGACTCGAGACGAGTCAAAGGCGAGTGTTGGGAGCCTGTTGACCCTTGAGAAAGTTTTGAGGAACACTTGGTCATATTTGACCATTTTTGGGACTTTGATAGCCTCTCAAGGATGGAGTGCTAGGCGAAGTAGAGATCACGAGATCTTGGTCCACTTTTGGGCCCCTTTTAGGTTTTTGGGTTAATGTAATGGGAAAGGGATGTCGGCCCATGGCTTACCTA
>JASDQU010689579.1:2716-13678 GCA_032191745.1 Picea mariana | reverse complement strand
ATAGCACCTAATATATAATTATCGCTCATAACCCCTAACATAACACCTAACTCATATATCCTTAACAATATCTAACACCCAACCCTTAAACTTTTTTAAACCTTCATACCATATATCACATATCACCTCTTCCCTATAACCCCTAATCCAATAAATCCTAACCCTTAATTCTCTTAACCCCTACATGTTAACCCTATAATCATTAACCCTTGTAACCCCTAAAACATAAAGCACACCTAAAACATAAATCTTATAACCTTACCACCTATATTCCCTTTTATAACCTTACCACCTATAATCCCTTTTATAACCTTACCACCTATAATCCCTAACCATAGTACCTAATATATAATTATCGCTCATAACCCCTAACACTTGATATTTATAAGCTTAACAAATACATATCAACCCCTATAATCATTGACCATCAACACCTGACTCATCTATATTCCTTAACAATATCTAACACCGAACCCTTAAAACTTGTATTAAAAATCAAAAATTTATCAGAAATTATAGGATTTGATTAAATCTCGTAATTACA
This sequence comes from Picea mariana, assembly GCA_032191745.1. Taxonomy (NCBI): domain Eukaryota; kingdom Viridiplantae; phylum Streptophyta; class Pinopsida; order Pinales; family Pinaceae; genus Picea; species Picea mariana. The sequence continues at coordinate 13,134 of JASDQU010689579.1, read as the reverse complement.
GTTAGAGCTTGTAATGATAACCTTATGTAGTAATGTTTATGTCCCGTAGATGCCTAAAGGTTCACACTCCTATAGCTGATATATTATGTATATGTCTATAGGGTCACATTCCTATAGTGTTCCTCTCATGTAAATGCTTATAGCTTGACATTCATGTAGTTTTCCTCTCTTGTAGATCCATGTAGCTTCACATTCCTATACTTTAACCTTCTGTAGATGCTATAGCTTCAAAATATTGTAGTTTCATCTTTTTTGGATACCTATAGATGTTGATTCCTATAGGAAATTGAATTAGAAAAAGTATGAATCAACATTTGTAGTATCATGTAGGTGTAGTGTATGCAAGAGGCACAAGGTGAAGGTGAATGCATAAGTACAAGATTTATGAATGAGTCATAAGGTGAATGTATGAGGGAGAAATCTTATGTAGGGACACCAAGTGTATACAAGTGAAGGATGTGGACTATGTATTGGATACATGCAATGAATGAAACATTGGAATTTTGGAGTGTGTATGGAACAAATTGAGTGAATGTAATGGAATTGCGATGAATGAATGGAATTTTGGATTAATGAATGTGTATTGGTGCTTGTGAATATGATTTTCATTTGAAATATAAATGTAGTTATGAATGGCAACTTGGCAGTTCTATACTTTTGATATTTTTTATCTCAATCTATGTTTCTTGTTACCTTATTTAGTTTTCCTTGAAATAATGGTTACATGCATATTCCTTGCATGGATACAAGTTGTTATTAGATTGGACATGCCTCTTTGATAATTTTCTTTGTTGTGTGCAATTTGTGAATGCAAAGGAATCTAAGAAGAACCTCATCAAATTTTTCATAAGTGAGGAATTGCAGCAACATTCCAACCAGCTTCAACTAAGCAACATCACCAACACAAGGAGCAACAAACAAGTTAGTATATTTTTTTCTTTTTAATGCTTTAAAAATTTGGAAAATTTTTCATAAGCTAGCAATGATAAATACCTTTCCCTTCCCCTACACTATCTCTTCATCACTTCATATACCCTCAAAGCATCAAAAAGAGTACTCAAAGAAACCAATTTGGTCTCCAAGGGAGCTATAAGGAGAAATTAGATTTCCGAAATCAAACAACAAGAGAATGATTAGAAAGAAGGTTATTATTGTAAATATTTTTATGGTTTCCAACCTAAAAATATTTACAAACATTTTTCAAAACAAGTTATCAAACTGATTATACAAACACATTGTTTTGAATATGTCAACTATACAATGCCCTATTTTATGGAGACACATATGTGGAGACATTATAAGATGTTGTTTTCTTCAAAATGAAAATAGGGGTGTTGGCACAGGGGCAGACCCAAGGTTCAACGCTCAAGAGCGCACCAACAAATCCCTAACTACCGACCCTTTTGGAAACACCTGCGAAGTAGATGAAGTCTCACCCGAGGTAGAGGCAGGGGTGGTTGCAAGACTTAGGTGTTTACAACCTTAGCTGGGAGATCTGTGATTATATCTTTTACAGGGCACTTAGCATACATCATTCATCAGTATTTAACCCTTATTATACTTCACAGACAGCACAGAGCTTCACGGTGAATACTCAGATTTACAGTGTTTTATCACTTAACCATAGTAACCCAGATCATATCCAGTAGATCAACACTAAGCATCCTCATACACATCAGATCTAACAATCATATATATCTAAGAAGCATAGAGCATAATTGGATATATCAAATAACATAGCATAAGCAAAGATACACACATTGAACCAAAGAACAGAGCATAACACACAGATTTACATGGTTCAATCCCCCCCACCCCCCCCAAGGGGCTACGTCCACGAGATCTTTTTCTTTATTTTCATCTTCATGTTGTTACAAGCACAAAGCCTCCAAAACCCTTCTTTACATAAGAAAAAAGATCTGTGCAGCTCGCTAGATCCTTCTTCCTTGCATTACAGCACTTAGATTTCTATATCAACCTCACAGTAACTTGCACTTAGCCTTGCAAGCCTTACACATTTCGCATAGATCATTTATTCAACATCGCTTAGATGCACTACCAATTGAACTAAGAAATCACATCTACTGCTTCTTACATTGCCTATCCTTCTATTTATACATTACAAAAGTGAGCCTAATCTTGGGTAAGCCACGGGCTGACATCCCTTTCCCATTACATTAACCCAAAACCCTAAAAGGGGCCCAAAAGTGGACCAAGATCCCGTGATCTCTGCTTCACCTGGCGCTCCATCCTTGAGAGGTTATCGAAGTCCCAAAAATGGTCAAATATGACCAAGTGTTCCTCAAAACTTTCTCAAGGGCCAACAAGCCCCCAACACTCACTTGTGACTCGTCTCGAGTCACTCAGGTCTGACCAATTTTTCTTTGAATTCCTTGAGCTTGGCTCAAGTTGCTTGACATGCCTCTTGCTCGACGAACTCTTGGATGAGTGCCTCATTCACCAGCCCTTCTAGAAATTGTTTTGTTGTATTCACAACCTGTTCAAGTTCTACTCCTTGGCTTTCAACTTCAGTGAACAGTTGGCATGCCTTTTCTTGCATTGGTTGAAGTCATTGAGAGACTTCCATTACTTTAATATGAAGCGTGTGAATCTGTTGTTGGGTTGTGCATTGTTATGGAAACCTCTTTATTCTCTCTACGGGTGACAGGGCCTTTAGCTGCACCTATATCTTTTTGGCATCGTACTTTTCCTCTTGGAGCTGCGACTCCAATTTATGCAATTATGGGTTTTCGGTTAGGTTCTCGTAGATATGCACACTTCTGTTACTTAACTGTTTGCATTCCTCAGTGATTGATTTAATCCTTTCTATGGTGCTCTGGGTAGTTATTTCTTGTTGGTCGCGCACTTCTTTTGGGGTCAGTGGTATGGTCTGAAGCTCTAAGTCCATGACTCTTTGTTGAAGTTGTTGAATAACTTCAGCAAGCATCGTCACTTGGTGTTCTATGGGGTCCTCTTCCTTCTGTTCTAAGCCGATCACAGAGTGAAATGATCTGTTGAGTGCTTCTTGAATCCCAATCTACTTCGCGAGAAGCAACTCTTTCTCTTTTCAGATCTTCACTCTGTCTTCTTCAAATTTCACCTGGAGAGTGTTCTTCCCTTGTTGCACAGCTTAGCATTCCTTGATGATTTCCTCCTATGATTTCTTTAAGGCCTGGGTGGCCTGTGTTGTTTCTTCCTGTGCCTTTCGAATGAGTACCTCGACTATGTCAGCAATCTTGTGGAGTTGAACTGGTTCATTTCCTTCTTCTGTTGTTCCTTTTGGCAGGAGTGCAGAGGAGACTGCGCGACTATACTAGAGAGCTTGATGTACTCCTTGGAGCTCGATCTCGATTCTATTGTACATTGTCTCTTGCTTAGCTTCCTTCTTTTCTTCTATCTCTTCTATGGCTTCATTCATAGCTGCGATGAGCTAAAGGAATTCTNTCTATTGTACATTGTCTCTTGCTTAGCTTCCTTCTTTTCTTCTATCTCTTCTATGGCTTCATTCATAGCTGCGATGAGAAAACTGAAGTCATCTGGAGTGAGCGTGGTCTTCAGCTTAGTCACGGATTCTTTTGATTTCTTCCAGGAGGAAGGTTCCGAAGGTGAATCCTTAATTTTCTTTATGATCTCTACTTCATCTCCTGGCCTCTATTTGACCTCCTCTAAGTCTTCACCATTACCTTCTTTCTCTGGTGTAATAGATGTAGTTCTTATAGATCTGTTGCCTACATCTTGGATTTCCTCATCCTTCTTTGCCTGCTTTGTTTTCTTTGTCTTACTGGGCCCAGGTGTATTCTGTGCAACTTCTAGGCTGTCAATGTCAGACACTTCTACGGGGTTTGCCGGAATAAGGAGGTCCTCCGACCATTCCTTGGTGATTTCCTCCAAGTCTTCTTCTGTCATCTTATAATAAGACTGAAGTTGTTCCTTGTTCTCATCAGTGTGTGTTGTAATATATATAAAATGGCAGTCTGCAATGAACTTTATCAAAGGTCGAAACCTGTGTAAAGTATTCGGGGTCATGCGAGGCTCGGATTGGATGGTGAGATTCAACTGGGTGTAGTAGGTATGAATATGACATTGGATTTCCACTGCTTGTTCATGTAATTCAAGTACCACAGTGTACTGAACTTCGCAGCCAGTGGTTCAAAGGGGTCAATGTTGGGGAAGGTTGCACCTTCCGGTAGCTCCCATGTAGCGAAAGTTATAAGTATCAAGAGCCAACTAAAATGAAACTCATGCCCCTGATCCTGGGCTTCTCTATAGTCAATCTCTAGTTGATTCACCAGGTACTTTGCCCAGTTTATCTGTAGTCCCTCTGCGCACTTCCCTGCGAAGTCGACTACAAAGCCGGACAATTGCGTGGGTCGATTCTTGCATACTAACTTCCCTCTGATTAGTTGAAAGGAGAGGCGCACTGCACCACTTTCAACAGAACCTACCTTGTAGCCCCACACGCCTTTCTCAACATCTCCATAGGCTTCTTTGATCTTCTAAGAAAGAGCATGATCTACGGTCTTTCTAGGATAGTAATCATGGGGATTAGGGCCCTGCATGCTAAGCCCGGTGATTTGATTGATCATCACTAGATCAACTGTTATGCGATGGTTCAACTATAAGTATCCTCCATGGTAACTCTCCAGTAGCAGCTTCACACAAGAATTGACCTCCTGGTGTCTGCCGAAGTGCAGTATATTCATAACATTGAGCAGAGTATACTGCGCGAGGTTCATCATCTGTTGTTGAGGGATCATCTTTGAATTATTTCCCTTGGTTCTGGTTAGGTACTTGTATGGGGCAAGTATGATGTAAACTTTACGATCCTCTAGGTTGAATTCACTAAACTTCAATGCTGCGATCTTGTTGTGATCTGATTGGACTGCGCGTACTCCTTTCGGAAGGTATGTAATGACTAGAGTGTACTCAAAGTCTCTAGGGACACTATCTATGTTGATCACACCACTCAGAGGTGGTATGTAAGCAGGTAGGATGGATGGAACCAACTTCGCGTTGGCCATATCATCTTTATGTTTGGTTCTTCTTTCTGAGACATCTCGGGATGTTCTTGCTCGAGTAGTCGACATGGAGGCTTGCACTCCTCTCGTCGATGATGCCTGTAAACCTGTAGACAATCCTCGCTCGTACATGACTCTTTCGGCTCTGAGGCCGGTGAGTACCTCTCTTACAGATTATTCAACTACGTTAAATTGGTCAGACATATATGCTCAGGATCAATACCTCGGGTTCTCAAAGCAACATAGGTATTGTAGTACGATAGAGAGTAAGGGTGGAGTAATCATTGTTCACAATTCAGGTAATCTGTGGACTCAAATTCACGATTAGCAAAAGTGTCTTTTGTGCATGGCACGATGAATTAAGTAAGTAACTCTGTAATAGATCATTTGCAATGGATATGGGGCTTCCTTAACTCTGGTTATGTCCATTATGGCATGGTATAACAGTCTGGTGATGATCCAGCAATGAGTTTTAATCCGTTCGGAGCAGAAGTCGAACGGATATATCGGCCTCAAATGGCTATATTGCTTCACTATGGCGAAGTGACCCATGTCGTTGTTCTAATATCTCGGCGAAGATATAATTTTGCAAAGTTTCTTTCAGAGAGGTTCCCTATGGAAACCTCTGTAGCCTGTCGATCTAAGCTCTATTTTTACTTATATTTATAGCCTTCCTCCCCGTGAGCTTCATCTCGGTATTTCTTTTCTCATTCTGATTCTTATTTTCCTTGGGCATAGTCACTTCATGTTGCTGAGGTTCTTTCCCAAGAATCAGGAGAGCTACTTCGTCTATATCTGGTACAGATACTCCAATATTCTATGAGTCCCCTAATTCTTTGACATCTGAGCTTCTAGTGTCAAATAGCTTTGATTTATTATCCTGTTCCTCAATCAACTGTGCGATCTTTCTGGTCATGAAATCTTTTAGCTCTTGTCTCTGCTATTGTAATACCTTTTCTTCTTCCTTCTTTCTAGCTTGATCTCTCTCAATCCAAGGTTTTCCAAGTAACATAGTGAACAAGGGACCGTCCTCAATAAATTTGATAATCTCATAATCTTCTTCTGTCGAAGTTCCATTGACTGTCACAGGTATCTGAGCGAGTTTTCCACATAACATCATCAGTTTTCCTCTGAATAGTCTTATTCCTCCCAGTGAAGGAATCATGGCAGGGTTCCCTATAGCTTCTCAAGTTCTTTCTGGCATAATGTTCACTTGTGTTTCTTCATCAAGAATACAGTCAATGTCGAAGTCCCCTAGTCTTTCTTCAACTTGTTCCTTTTCTTTGAAGATCTCTGGTAATCGGACATATTTATGTTCCTTCAGGGTTTCTTTCATCTATATTAATACTTACTATGATTCTTTCTGGAGTTCTGCTATTTCCATGGCTGTCCTAGAGTTTTCTTCATGCAGATTCATTCTTTCAAGCTTAGAAATCATTCTAGGGCAATCCAATACTTCATGGTCCACATCTTTGCAACAGAGACAACTGGGTTTTCCACCAGGGCATTAGCTAGATGGACTAGTTTTCTGCAGCTGTAACATAGGATCAATCCTCTCTTTATCTTAAATGATCCACAACTTCTTCTGTACTACGCACCAGGATCATGGTAGCTAGCTTGCAAAAAATTCTTTCTAGGATCCTGCATCCATTTGTTAGTCCAAACATTATTTCTATGCATAGGTATAACATTTCTATCATTATGCTTATCAGATCTATTCATATCAAACTTTCTTTCATCTATTAATGCCCTAGGTTTTAAGCTAGGACCGAATCTATCAAACATACCTAGATCCATGCTCTAGAAACAAAAAAATTCACTTATCTTACTTCTATAAAGCACAAAGCTTCTAGATATAAGAACTTTTAACTATTCTTACCTTTATTAGAGCACAGGGCTTACAGATCTTACCTCTTTTTTGCATATCTAACCTCTTTCTTTCATAAATTCCCACTTTTACTTTTCTTAGAGCACAGAGCATCCAAATCTCACTTCTTTTCTTCAGATATGACATTATTCCTAGCACAAAGCTTCACAGGTCAAGTAAAAATTTGCGCACCAGGGAAAGAGATCTACACATAGAGATTTCTTTTGCACAAATTTTCTTATTCCTTAGTTCCCAGCAATCACAGTTTCAGGTCCCAGCTATGGAACCATTTGTTGGCACAGGGGTAGACCCAAGGTTCAACGCTCAAGAGCACACCAACAAAGCCCTAACTACCAGCCCTTTCGGCAACACCTGCGAAGCAGATGAAGTCTCACCCGAGGTAGAGGCAGGGGTGGTTACAAGACTTAGGTGTATGCAACCTTAGCTGGGACACAGATCTGTGATTACATCTTTTACAGGGCACTTAGCATAGATCACTCATCAGTATTTAACCCTTATTATACTTCACAGACAACACAGAGCTTTGTGGTGAATACTCAGATTTACAGTGTTTCAGCACTTAACCATAGTAACCCAGATCATATCTAGTAGATCAACACTAAGCATCCTCATACACATTAGATCTAACAATCATATATATCTAAGAAACACAGAGCATAAGTGGATATATCAAAGCACAAAGCATAAGCAAAGATAAACACATTGAACCAAAGCACAAAGCAGAACACACAGATTTGCGTGGTTTACCCCCCCCTTGGGGCTACATCCACAAGATTTTCTTCTTTATTATCGTCTTCACACCATTACAAACACAAAGCCTCCAAAACCCTTCTTCACATAAGACAAAATATTTGCGCAGCTCGCTAGATCCTTATTCCTTGCGTTACAACACTTAGCTTTCTATATCAACCCCACAGTAACTTGCACTTAGCCTTGCAAGCCTTACACAGTTCGCACAGAGAACTTATTCAACATCACATATATGCACTACCAATTGCACTAAGAAATCACATCTACTACTTCTCACATTTCTTATCCTTCTATTATACATTACAAAAGTGGGCCTAAGCGTGGGTAAGCCCACGGGCCGACATCCCTTTCCCATTGTTATAACTGAAATCTCGTCAGCACATGGTTACAGGAATCCAGCATCTCTAAATAGCTATTAGTTCACCCATGGACCAAAATTCCCAAAAAAATCATCTCCAAAAGGTCCAAAACTATACAACTTCTTATAAAATCAGAATGCACTATGATTATACAAGATGCGCGTGCACATGCGCCATCAAGAAACACAGGAAAAGTGCACATGCGCACGATGTGCAACTGTGGGCACTAAAATCCATACACATTTGAGAACGATGCATTTATGATGTTAGTCGTCCTCCCACCCACTTCTGGTTCATCTTCCAAGGCGATTTAACATCCAAATCTCGGCTGAAACTGGCTGGGTGGCTGGTCAAAGACCTAAGGGTACCCTAAAGGGCCCCTTGTTCACACACAATGTTGGGTGAATAATGCCTCAAAGTTATGCTATAAAAAGAGGCCATGGGTGCACTACATTTTCAAGGAATTCATTTGTAAGGTTATGCTGCTACTTTTCTCTTGGGGAATCCTCTTTTCTCATCAAGAGCATACTAGAACCATTCCATTGGAGCTATTCACCTCACCCTTTGAGTGAATTAGCTTGGGATTCTTTCACAATTTATTTCAAGTTCTCAACTTGTAAGAAGAGCTCAATCTTGGGGGTTCAAGAGCCCTCCCTTGGAGGAAGAAGGGACCCAAAGTCCCCCTTTCTCTTTGGTGTTTTCTTTTCACTAATACAATCCTTTCCATTGGTGACATGAGTATTGTTTGTTTCTTGTTCTTATGTCCTTATGCACTCTAGTTTAGTTGTTTTATCATTCCTAGTTTAATTCTTAGTTTAGTATTTTATGTTTTATTCTTCTAACCCTTTCCTTTACTGTTTTCTTGCTTAGCTAACCCAACTAAGCTTGTAAGCACCTCTATTTTTCTCATCTAGGTGACAAAAGAGGCGCAATAGATTGGCAACTCCATTGGGGAAATGTATCAATTTCCTACCCCATTTGGGTTATTTTAGCTCTTCTTTCTTTTTATTTAACCTGTAGGTACCATAACTGGCCCAAGATGACCTACAAAACATCCAATTCAAAGTTGAGTTGAGAGAATTCCATCTGGAATTTTCTTCATGGCCATGTGACAGTTGTGCACAGTTTTATTGGCCCACAGTCATGCATCATGATCACGTGCACCAAAATCACTGTATTACTCATCGCCTTATGCACACCTGCGCCCAAAAGTCTTTTTCAGTTCGCGCATTGGCACTTAGAGCGCCTCTGTCTAGTCTGAGACCTACGCACCTGTGCAAAAAAATACACATTGTAAGCTTTTTTATGATCTGTTGAACGCCCATAGCCTTCTTAAAGATCATTCCATGCATGTTTTAATATGCACCACACTTACGTTCCCTCTCATATAAAAGGATTAGTCAAAACACATAGGCACTTAGGGGTTAAAAATTATTATTTTTCCTCTTTTTGCTTTTTATTTTGCCACATGGATGGCTTGTTATGACTAAAAAATAAGTTGGAATCATTCTACATCACATGTAAAACTTGCATTAGGACCAAAAATTAGATATCGATAGTTGAGTATGCTCTTCTCTCGCTCTTCAAAGAGATCTTGAGAATCAGAAAGAGGTTGAGGGACAATTTCATCTCCTTTTAAAAGACAAAATCTTTAGGAGAGGAAAACAGCCCCCTCGGGACTCCTCTTAGTTTATTTTTCAAACACATATTAAAATTGTAAGGACCCGTACATGCCCGCATGCTACAAAGATAGGATAGTGTTGAAATTTTATTTCTTATATTAACTCTCTAGGGAAGTTTAAAGGTTTTGTAAAGGGTGCATACATGCCCACATGTTCACAACCTAGGATAATTTCAAAGCTTTCTTAGATTAAATCACATTAGGGAGTTAAAGGAATAGTAAAGGACCCACATGTCCGCATGCCAGCTTCTTAGGGACTTTTAAATTCCACAAGGTTGTACCAACGACATTTAGTTAATTAGGTAATCAAAGACTTGTAAGGACCAAGCGAAGTCCACATCCAACAAGGTGACATTAAAAAATTGGCACACTTTCACTCATTCACACATAAAAGTCACTTCTCACTCACATAGTTTTCATCTCGAAACATGGAGGTTGAAGTAAGTTTCCTCCAAAGGGATTCCAAAACACCCCACCCTTTTCTTGACGAAACTATCCACTCCCACTTAATTTCAACGATTGACTCACACTCCCAATCTCTCAAACAGCCACATGTAAAAATTTTCTAAAAACTCACTAAGTTTTCCTCCACAGGAGGTGCCAAAAGAAATCTTTTAGTCTAGGTAGGATTTCAGGGATAGGCATCTAAATAACTCCCCGTTATTTGGTTCTCATATTTTCAAAACAATAGAAGTTGTCAAATAGGGAACTTTAAATCCTCC
>JASDQU010689578.1:17835-29769 GCA_032191745.1 Picea mariana | reverse complement strand
ATATAAAAGGAAAAGAGAACAAGGTGTTTGATGCACTTATCATAAGGGTGCATGAGTTTCATGCTACATCCATTAGCATGTACCAATCATATTTAAAAGATAGAATCTTAGACGATGCAAAATCAGATTTACAATACATGGAGATAATAACAAAATTAAAGCAAGGTATTTTACAACAGAAAATTAAAGACTATAAGCTAGAAGATGATGAATTTCTCATGTACATGGGTGGAGTTTATGTACCAAATTCCCAGGACCCAGGAATTGAAAAATATGACATTGAGAGAAATGCGTAATGTACCTTATGTTGGGCACCCAAGTTACCAGAAAACTATTGCAGTTGTCAAGAGCCAATATTATTGGTCAGGGATGAAGAAAAAAGTTGCTGATTTTATTGCCAAATGTTTGGAGTGTCAAAAGGTCAAGGTTGAGCATAGACACCCAGCTAGATTTCTACATCCATTACCCATTCCTGAGTGGAAATGGGAAGTTGTAACAATGGATTCCATCACAAAAGTTCCCAGAACAAATAAGCAACATGATTCTATCATGGTAGTCGTGGATAAGCTTACCAAAGCTGCCCATTTTATTCTAGTAAAGATCACTCACAAGGAAAACAACATTGATGATATTTATATCAGAGGATTGCTCTTGACTGCATGGTATACCCAAGAAAATTGTGTCTAATAGAGATCCAAAATTTACATCAAATTTTTGGAAAGGATTATTTAAGGGATTTGGAACAAATTTGAATTTTAGCACAACCTATCATCCAGGATCAGATGGAAAAACAGAGAGGGTGAATCAAGTGATTGAGGATATGTTGAGGATGTATGTGATGGATAAACCATCAAAATGGGAAGACTATCTACACTTAGTAGATTTTTCTTATAACAATGGATACCAATCATCTCTAAAGATGAGCCCATTTGAGGCACTTTATGGAAGAAGGTGCAACGCATCGGTAAGCTAGGACAACCCAACATATAGAGTAGTGGTTGGGCCATAATTACTTAGGGAAATGGAAGAGAAAATGTTGAAAATAAAACATAATTTAAAGGTTGCTTAAGAAAGGAAGAAAATTTATGCTAATAAAGGCATAACTCATAGAGAATTTAAAGAGGGTGAGCGTGTATTCTTGAAATTAAAGGCCAACATAAGTTCCTCAAAATTGGAAAATTGTTCAAAGTTGGAAGCTCATTATTGTGGGCCATTTGAAATCCTAGAGAGGATTAGGCCTATAGCATGCATGCTTCCCTTTCCTGAATCAATGCATATTCATAATGTATTCCATGTATAATTGCTCAAAAAGTACATACCTAATGCTAATCATGTCCTTGATTGGAATGTGATTCAGGTGGAGCAAGAAGGAACCTTTCAAGTGCATCTGGTGTGCATATTGGATCGGAAGATCAAGCAGATCCAGACTCGAGCCATAGAGCTATTAAAGGTCCAATGGACCTCGTACAGTCCTGAAGATGCAACTTGTGAGCACGAGGATGCTATGCAGGTAGAATACTCGCATCTTTTTAGGATTTTTGAAATTTTGGTTGTATATGTGTATATATTTCAGTAAGGACAGTGCATAAATAAGGGGTAAGGAAATGTAATACCCCTAGGCTGAACCCCAATTGCAAATGTAAATATAAATGTCCTTATGCTAATGAGCCGAGATGCATAAAGAATAGTATATATCTATGATGTAAATGTAAATGTATTCACATGCAAATATTAATGAAAAAACACATCAGTACATGCAGACCAACCATGTAAAAGAGTATGGGTGACTACACTCCACTAGTTAGGGAAAGGGAGGGGATAAACGTTAAGGATGAGAGCCTAAGCTAGGGAGCTTAATCCAAAAAGAAATACTATATTAATATTTCTTAAAATATAAGGCATGGATAATTATTTTATACTAAGTTCTAAGGATGGGGACAAGTGGGCAAAAGTAGCTCTCAACATGACAAGTGTCAAATTAGGAACATGCACACAAAGAGTTTGGACTTAATGCATATTCCATCATTCATCCATCCTTGCACTCACGGATTTCAGTTGTCCTCCATATTTTTATGTTACTGTCATTGTACTTGTATTGTACCCAAACTAGTACCATACATGTACTTGTACCTGTTCCTTTACTTGTATCTGTACCTAGTTATATTAGGATTTGGACTGAAGAAATGGGTTGTCAGGCCCGTGGGATATTGAAGAGGTGGGTTGTCGGGCCTATGGGAAATTCCCTCCATGTGAGAGAATTGTTGGAAATTGATCTCCTGAAGGTGCTAGACTACAACTGCATGGTTCTGATATTTCCTATTCGGCATGTTGCTAAATCCTCGGAAAGGAAATGGGGCAGTAAAGGGATTGTTGAGAAGAGAAAGGGAACATTTTGTAGGGTGGGAAAGGCATGTGGGGAATGAGGGACTATAGGCTGTTAGTTTGAGTTGTCATTTGTGATGGATTTTTTCTTGTTGTCTGGGATACATCAGCCTGGTTAGAAAATCCCTTACCTGGGTGGAGTTTAGTTCCAACCTAGGGGTGACCCACTGCTAAGGGTTTTGAGCAGTGTGGTATAAAGATGAGAGAAATGTGGAAGGTCTGCATGTATTTGGTGGTCTTTTTATCAAAGATAAATGTCAATTGTGTGTTAAAATTACATGTTGCATTATTATTATGTGTTTATTTTTATGGGTCTTTCTTGTGTATGTTTCATGTGTATTTATATTATTATTTTGTATGAATGTGTGTATTTGTAGAAGATTTGTATGCTATAATTTTGTGTACAGATCAAAAAATATTCGTGGCATAGCCCAACAGGTGGTTGGGGATGCTATATAACAAAAAGACTATCCCATATTCGTTTCCTGCCCCTTTTGCTGACAAAATCATCAATGAAGTCATTGGTCATGAATGTTATTCATTTACTGATGGATTCTCAAGATATAACTAGGTTCCAATTGCAAAGGAAGATCAATCAAAAACAAATTTCATGTCAGAATTTGGATATTTTTCTTATAGATTCATGCCCTTTGGACTAAGAATACACCGACAATTTTTTCAAGAATAATGGTCAAAGAATTCCAAGAGTACATCTACAAAACCATGGTTGTATACTTTGACGATTGGAAAAATTATAGTCTACTCAGAAACCACATATAATGGATCTAACTTATGTTAGAACGTTGCAGATAGATTCATCTATCACTTAACATCATAAAATTCATACTCACCACACCTATTGGAATATTGCTAGGAAACATGGTATGTAAAGATGGAGTGAAGGTCCATATAGATAAAATAAAGATTATCATTGATCTAAAACCTCTCATAAATCAAAAATAGATCAAAATTCTATTGGGTCATACTGGCTACTACAGGAAGTTTATATGCTTCTACTGATACATCACCTTCCCAATGGATGAGCTTTTGTGAAAAGATGTCAAATTCAAATGGAGCCAAGACTGCTAAGAATCCTTCAAAGTTCTAAATAAGAAGTTGGTCAAGGAACCTATTCTCAAATTTCCAGATTGGTTGAGAAAGTTTCATGTCCATGTCGATGCATCAAACATAGTTGTCGGGTTGGTTCTATCTCAACCATACAAATACACAATGGATCACCCAAATCCATATACTAGTCGGAAGCTAAATAAATAAGAAAGAAATTATTCGACTACAAAATGGGAAGCCTTATCAATGATTTTCATGCTACGAAAGTTCTGTCATTATTTATTGGAAAACCGTTTTATATTTTTTTACAAACCATCAAGCATTGAAATACTTAGTCAATAAACCAATCCATCAAGGAAAAATATGTCGATGGTTACTATTATTTAGAGAATTTGAATTTGACGTAATCATTTGACAAGGGAAAAAGAAGGTTCGACCTTATCACCTATCACAACTAGAAACAGAAGAAGATCTGACAGGCATAGACGATATCCTCCTAGATGCACACTTATTCATTGTAGAATTTGCACCTAAAGATTTAGAAGACATTACTACTTTCTTAGAAGAAGAAAAATCTCTGGAGGACCTCCCAACAAACAAAAAGAAAACTATATCCATGAAAGTTACACCATTCACAATCATTAATGGATACTTATACAAAATGGGAATGGACGATGTGCTAAGAATATGTGTGCCATAACATAAACGAGAGGATATCATCAACAAATCCCATGCATGAGCAACTAGAGGACATTTTCATGCCGACACAAAAACTAGGAAGATGTTACAAGCAAGTATCTGGTGTTCAACGGTACATAAATATTGTCGATATCAAGTTAAAAAATGTGACAGTTGTTAGAGACTGGTATGACCCTTGTGGAAAAATTAAATGCCACTAAGTTCAATAAACCTCAATCGATCTTTCAGAATATAGGATATCGACTTCGTCGAGCCATTTCCATGGAGGGCAAGGAGAACTAATGTTAAGTACATAATCATTGCGGTCGAGTATGTGACTAAATGGAAAGAAGCTAAGCCGATTGAATCGTATACCAAATAAGTAGCAGCTAAATTCATCTATGAGAACATCATCACAATATTTGGCTACCCTCAGACACTAATCAACGACTAGGGAACTCCCTTTGTAAATGAAACAATTAAAGTTTTACTGGTAAAATTCTTAATCAACCATATAAAAATGATAGCCTACCACCCACAAGAAAATAGAGCAGTTGAAGCATTTAATAAAAATTACAAAAGGGACTTATGTAAATCTGTGGTATAAATAAATATGATTGGGAAGATAATATTCCTGCAATCCTTTGGGTGTATAGAGAAACATTCAAAAGATCGAGTGGACAAACACCATTCAAGCTAGTGTATAGCGAGAAAGTTGTAATTCCACTACAATTTTGCACTAATTCCGAAAGGGACGAATCTATAACAAGATTCGATGAAGGAAAAAACCTGAATGACCGAATATACCAACTAAACAAAATGGCGGAAGAGAGGTTAATAACAATTCATTATCGAGAATTTTAAAAAAATAGCAAAAAGCGTGGCATGATCGTCACTTAAAGAAAAAGGATATAAAAGAGGGAGACTTAGTCTTAGTTTATGAAAGTCGTATAAAAGGAAAACCCAAAAAAATGGCAACAACATGGTTGGGGCCTTATGTGGTGGAACACATCGGACCGAAGGGAGCGGTCCAACTCAAAATTTTATTGGGTCATCCATTTAAGAAACTAATTAATGGATCTTGTTTAAAGAAATACCAAGCATAGAAGAAAAGAGAACCATGTTAGAAAAATTTAGCAAGGAGTTTCCAACAGGAACCGACTAAAATAACAAATCAAACTTATAAGAAATAAACCTTGCTTAAAAATAATAAATGAAAAAGTTAGTTAGAAAATTCAGGGAAAAAACTGAAAATTTAATGTATTTAAAGGGTATCCATAACATTAAAGGAAAAGAAACAATAAAATGGAGAGAGAAAGTATCCCATGGTAAATCCCAAGACAAGGTAGCAAAATATATTCTTGATGCTATACACCTTCGACTGACTTAAGAAAAATACTTATAATAAAAGAATCCAGTGAAACGACCAGTCCCAGAGCAAGTGAGTGTGGTTCATGTGAGCACGGTACATGCGAGCGAAGATCATATGAACATAAATCAAGAAATTATTAATGGCATGACAAAAGACAATGCCAGTCCGACTCAACAAAATTCAACAAAATAAACGAACACGCAAGCCATCATTGACATAGATTAGGTCATTCAAGTAATAGAGATGGATCAATAACCCCAGTCAGTTAGTTTGCATATCGACTATGCTTCAACAATCGTGATCCGGTCGGTCGAGTCTGAAACGGAATGGGTCAAAAAGATGTCGAGGTCAGCACAGTAAGTACATTTAATTCATGCCAAAAAAAATGGATAATCATAAAAAAATTGACAATGATCGACATCATAATGAAATATGTCACAACCATCTACAAATTCCCTTATCACACGCAATGTTCACAAAGAATCCATCAGGTTTATCACACGAGAGATTTTGCATGACCATCTTCTCAACAACTATAGAGACTTCAAAGTGCCAAATGGATTATGCACATTCAAGTAACGATCCAATTAAGATAATCTAGATCTACTATTGTACCCCAAATTAGTTGCACTTGTAACAAAATGAATCGAATCAGTAACTACCTCACTTTCCTATGCTTCAAAAATATGGGGAAGTCGAGCCTCGTGCGGGGAAATTTCATTATCAATTCGAACTAACGCCAGCAATATGAACCTAAAAATCTATATAAAAAATCCAAGTAAGGAGAATGTTCACTCTACAGAAAGCTAAATACTAGTGCACAAGCCATGAGCTAGCTAAAGTTAGCAGTTGATGACCCTCTTGGTCCAAATTTCTAAAATTCAAAAGCAAGTCATCCTTCTTAGCCAAGATGTGAGAAGAGGAATTTCCCCTTAAAAAACATATGTGTAGGGATCCTATGGGGTTTCCTCAACCCATAGGTGAAGGTAGAAATAGTCAGTCTTTTTTGTGCTAGATGTAAAAAAAAAATCTGAAAAAAAACTTCCAAGAAACACTCCAACGCAAGAAGAAATGATTGGAAAACCAAACCAAGGGTATTGATGAAATAGAGTTTTAGAAAGTAAAGAAGTTCATAATGGTATCCAGGAAGCAGCCTACTCATAAGCATTGGATATCTGGCACCCAGTAAAACACAGGAACACCAAGCATACAAGATGTGGTTGATTCAACTAGCAGTGGAACTCTAGGAACAATAGCTCAGTTAGAATTAGAACCTTGAGTCGTTGACTCCATAAATATATTGTCTCTTCTTCTCACATAATTCTCTCTCTTTCTCCATCTATACTTCTTCATCTGTTATAATTTTGAAAATTAAAATATGAGAAAAAAAAGTACTTTTTATAACCCCCTCTTGCTCAGGACGACCAATGAATTGAGGTGGGGGAGATGTTGTAAGGGATAGTTGACCCTGTCGACTAGACCCAGCGGTCGAATTAGACTTTTCGGTCGACCGATGTAGTTATAAGTAGAATTCAGTTGGAGTCTCTTCTAACTGACAGCACCAGGAAGTTAAGTAGTTACAACTTCCTATTAGAGGTATAAATAGATAAGAACATGAAGGCTCATATAACTTCATGGGAGAGGATATATGTAATTGTGTTGTACTGGCTATCATATAATAAAAGAACTCTTCCTTTGGCTCTCATTACATATGTATGTCTATATATCTCTATGTCTATGCATCTCTATAATGGCTATGTAAGGTTCTACTAGTAACACTCTCTACTTTCCCTTAGATTACAACATCCACTGAGATATTTATTATTCTATAATTTACTAAAAAAAATGCTTCATTAGATCCTAAATATGGTCCCACAATAAGAATATTTCATCTATTCCAACTTGGTATTTTTATTTTGTACCTTCAACATAGAGTCACCACCAAACTATCAAACTTAATATAAAGGAACAACCATCCACAAGAATACATGGGTAATCGACCATTATAACTACTAGGTTGGTAGGAAGTCCTTCACCTACATGGTTCATTCAACTCCCTGATAAAATCCCCCTAAATGTGCATGAAAAAAAATCTACCAACAATTTATAGGAATTAACCAGTGCAATTGATGCACTTTTCTCTCTACTGACATTTGTTCCTTGAATGTTACCTAATTCAATTTTGGCACACCTGGTCCAACATCACCCTAGATTCTACAACCACCGAATGGCTCACCCAACACATACGTGTTAATAACTTCTTATACTAGTGAACAATATCCCCTTCATGAAAACTCAATAATGAGCATCAAACCTATAGATATGAGTCTAATTCTACACAACCATCATTGAATACTAGACCATAACCAAAATAAGGGTGCACATTTGTTGGACATGCAGTTTTGAAAATAGTTTTTGTAGTTTTGATAAAGTTTTGAAGAAAAATCCTAAGTATATGAAAAGTGTACAGAAGAAAACGAAAAGCTAGAAAGCACGCAGTTGAGGCACATCCAGTAGGAAAGTGTGCAGAAGGAGGAAAGTGTGCAAAAGGAAGACAATGTGTAGCTCGAAG
Source organism: Picea mariana (assembly GCA_032191745.1). NCBI lineage: Eukaryota > Viridiplantae > Streptophyta > Pinopsida > Pinales > Pinaceae > Picea > Picea mariana. The sequence goes on along the minus strand of JASDQU010689578.1, from coordinate 21,697 downwards.
AATAAAGACAAAAGAAAAAAGAAAGTAAATAAAGCACAACGGGAGAATGGAAACTCGACATTCCAGAAATAGAAGAAAAATAGAAAAGTAGCATGAAGGTTGAAAAGAAGAAGAAATGTGTCAAACATCCAGTTAACTGAGCTAGCCATGCATTGTAATGGGATATTTTTGGGATGAATAGATTAGGGATTTTTATAATTAGATTTTGGTATAAATATGTAACGAGTTGGGAGATTGGGGGTTTTTTCATTGGTCTAGCTAAGTACTATTATCATGAAGTTTGGTTATGGTAGATTAGGGTATGTTATAATCTGGTAATTGTTGATTGATATTGAGTTCCATATTTCTTGGATGTAGAATTCGAAGGTTGAGAAGGATGAATAAAAAAATGATAAATATATGTTAGAAAATCTCGTATTGTCTATTATTATGTGTTTGATTAGGAACAATATTTTAATGCATCATAGAATAGCTTTGTAGGATTGTTAAGTATAGTGCAATGATTCATGACTATGACAGTAAAAAATCTAGATAGTAATATGGGATATGATAAGTATGGGAATATGAATCATGAGTAAGTTAAGAAATAAACAGAACAAAGTTGTGCACACAACATAATAAGGAAGAATGAACTGAATTTTTTCCTCTCATTCCCTTACTACTGCAGAATCTTGGTTCTTGCAGTCCCCATAGATACCTTGAGTGAGACTTCATCTACACAAGCAGGTGATGCTAAAAGGGATGGTGTCTAGTGGGTTTTTTTGGTATTAGATAAACCAAACCTTGGGTCTTACAATCCACACATAGAACAATGCTAACAAATGGTTTCGTTGTCGAGACCATAACTTTGTGACTAAGAGGATGTTTTCCAGGCTGACTAAGAGGGATATATTAGAATGGTTGGAAAGGAAGGAATAGGAATTTTCATGATAATATAATAGAAACCCTCATATGAGTGACAATCAATGGATGCAAAGGTATGTGTTCACAAATCTGCATGAAATTTTCTTTGGAAAATTTCCCGTTATTATGACAGAGTGGCTAGAAATATTAGTGAAGAAAACTGGAAGGTTTAGTGCCACAGTGTCAAGGAATTGGACTCCCGAATTGGTAAGATAGTTTAATTTTGTAAGTAAACCAACTACTCGAGTAGTTTATTTTTGGTTGGATAGTGTACTAGGTGGTTATGTTACAGAGTTTGTAATAGATTGTATTCAATCATACAATGTCACAGAAATGGAATTTTTCAAAGGTTCATGTGAGATGTTCTTGAAATCATTAAATATGTGGATAAAGATTCTATTGTGTGAAAATCACGTGATAATAATGAAATCTGTTTGCTAAGGTATGCACGCACATAACGGAACTGGAGGATGACAGGAGGATCATTTCAGAGAAGGAAGGAAACATTGAAAGAGGTAGGGAGGGACTAGGGATGCAAGAAGAAGATATACTAGAGAAAGGATATATGTTTGGAGAGTTTCTAAGAGGGAGGAGGTACCAGAGGAAAAATAATGAGGCAGAGAGAAGAGAGTCGCACAGTGTTCCTGAGGGAAGAGAACCTTGTGCACTAGTTTGAATCATGGAGGTACCATATCTAGGGGGAGAAGAAGAGGAATTCCAGACCATTATGATAATAGAATATCCAACAAGTCCTACTCATAAAATATACTATGTCGAATCCATGAACCTATGTGTGTCACCACAATCAGAATTAACATTTGAAGATTTTTCAAAAGAAATTGTAGTTAGCCAAGAAGGACCTAGTAGTAGCAGTCATAATAGTAAGTAGTGAAAAGAGTCAGAATCAGATTAAACTAGCATCACCAATAGGAGGGACTACATTGAACAACATGAACAGGTTGGATAATACTCTTAGGTTGTTGGAGTTTCAAGGAATTGGGTCAGAGGAACTAGAACAACACTTGTTTATTTGTGAGACCATTTGGGCTTCAAAGAACGTACCTAATGAAGTTGTGAAGATTGCGCAGTTAGCGACCACATTTAGAGGTTGTGCACTAGTATGGTATATGAAGATACAGAACATCATGCCTACAGGGCAGGCTAGGATGTTGGGAAAGATTAAGAAAGCACTACTAAAGGAGTTCAAGAAGCCAAATTCAGAGTCGTAGTACATCATAGAATTGAAAGAGATCAAACAAGTACAAATGAAGTCGGTATGGGATTACGACCATAGATTTAAGGATGTGATGGGTAGATTAACTTTCCATATCCCAGATCAACAGTACCAAGAATGGTTTATTGCATGGATTTTACCACACATTCGTAGGCCATTCATCCAGCAGAAGGTTGCATCACATCCCAAGGCACTAGAGATTGTAATGAAACTAGAGTCATCTACGGTGGGATATAGTGGAGGAATGACACAAGTTCAAACACATTTGGATGCATTGACAATTCAATTGGAAGAACTAACAAATGTAAAGTAGAAACGTGAGCAAGTTTGGTGTACAAAATGTAGGACCGAAGACCATCACAAGGACTAATTCCCATAATTTGCACAATATTTGGCGATGGGAGCACCGAATCCATTGTCGGGAGGAGGATACTATGAGATATGTAAGAAATGGGGCCATCACCCAACTGGGTGTCCACTACTACAGAAGTACCAAAGTACACCTAAGAACTTTTTTTGCATTTTTTTCAAATTTGTAGGACATGAGGAGTAGGATTGTCATGCGTTTGACTTAATAAGGGAGTGCACATATGATATGTACAAGATTCAGGAATAAAATTTTGTAGCAGAAGCTGGGGGTCCTCAATACAACAATAAAAGAGGTTTCAATCAAGGGAACGAAGGAAAATTTGGTCGAGGATGCGGTAGAGGGAACTTTGGAAGAGGAGGAAGAGGATCGATTCTATGTTACAACTGTAATCAACCTGGACATTTGGCCCATGATTTCAAGAATCCATGTATGATGTGTACATATTGTAGAGCACTGGATCACTCAACAAAAGATTGTCCCAAACTAGTTGCAAAGTGGTAGGCTAGAGGAAATTAGAGCCTAAATTTGAATAATAATGTGCATATGATATCAGCCAAACGAGGCAATGAAGCACCCATATTAGTCGTTGTTATGCATGGAGGAGATAGAACAAGGACTGGTAGGACATGTGGAGGAAAGAAAATGAAACAATGGGTAAGAAATTTAGCACGACCCATACCAACATTTGATCCTCAACAAGAACCAAATACATATCAGAGGGCAAGGAAATAAGTATTTTGAACTGATTGGGGAGCATCAACATCAATGGAACCTCATGGGGAAGATCATGCAATGCTAGAGAATCCAACGGGGAAGGTAAATACGCTAACAAAATTCTTGAGAAATTGTGTAGAGATAATCAAAGATGAGGTTGTACTTAATACATTATATGACATGATTTATCACTGCACAAAAGGAAGGGAAACTCCTATTGCAAAAAGGATGGTAAATCAAGTATTGCACAAGAAGTGAACCAATGAAGAATTCAGATTCAATGTGTAGATTGGAGAGTATGATGTGGATAATATTATTTTGGACTTAGTTTACGACGTTAATGTGTTACCTAAGAAGACATGGGAGTTGATGGGAAAACCCAAGTTAGTATGGTCTCTTGTGCAACTAAGGCTAGTGAATCAACACAAAATAGTTCTAATTGGTTGGTTGAAAGGAGTACCTGTGAACATAGATGGGGTACACAACATGGAAAACTTTAAATTTATTGAGATTGTGGATAACATTCAACCATATCCATCACTGATGGGATTGGAATAGGATTTTGATAACCAAGAGATCATCAACTTGAAGAGGAGGGATATGATATTTGAAGTTGGATATTTGAAATTTATTTCACCCTT
>JASDQU010689577.1:59623-77693 GCA_032191745.1 Picea mariana | reverse complement strand
AGAGGGGGGGTACCCCCTCTGCGGGGTCCGGGGGCAAGCGGGGGTTCAGGGGCGAAGCCCCCGAAGAAAAAATTGCCTTATAAAAGTATATTGTAATTTCATTGTAAATCTGGACCGTTCATTATAAGGTCGCAGATCTAACGGTAGAGATTATGATAGGTTTGTTTTTGCCCTATAAGGCAACCCTCTTTTATGAGGGAAATGTATCGCGGCTATGATTGAGGGTGAATATTGTATTCTGAGAGAGGAGACTGTGAGAGAAAGAAGAGGAAGTTACAGCGGGTTTTGCTGTAGGTTGTATCCCTTCATTTGCTGGATAATAATAAAGGAAGGACTTGGAAATTTCTCTGGTGGACGTAGCCCACACTGGGTGAACCACGTAAATCTGTGTCTCTCTTATATTGTGTGTCTTCTATGTTTTGTTTCTGCATTTGTTTTATTTTTATTGCTCCGCGGTCCTGTTTTTTCTAACATATATCCACAGAATATAGCTTCAAGGCAATCATCAATCTGTTCTACTACCCTATGGTAAACATGTTGAGCAGCAGGCCTGAGCCTCGAATAAATGACAAAGTCTAGAGAATTCTGCATCTCTCAGACAACACAAAGACCGAGGATTGGTACCTGTATCAAAACCACACCGAGATCAAAGTATTCGGATGCGAGTTGGCACCCTAAAAGCTACCCAAGTATGTGTCGGTAAGAATATTTGTGCTAGAGTATATAAGACAGATCATGAATTTAGATGACATCTATTTTGTATCCTTGAAGAAAACGTAGCAGCTTAGAATCAAGGGGCAGATTGGCTCCTTCATCTGCAACAGTCGTGGCATCGGGGAAGAAGCGGACCGGATGCTGAGAGAGATGAAGTTTTTCTTAAGCTTCCCTTGGAATTATGATCCTTGTGGGATCATCTCCCGATGGGAGGAAATCTGCGATCTGCTCGATTAGCAGATGAGCTGTCCAAGTCCAGTCACCTGTCCAATCAGATGAGGTCGTGCAAAGGCTTCATCAATGGTCTACCCAGAAATTCAGCGTGCAGTTTCACCAAGTCATCAAGCAGTTTTGAAATTTAGGAGATTTGTTAAATTAGTTAGGCTAAAATAGAATTAGCATGTCCTGATTCAGTTATGACAGGAACGGTTGTAATTTGAGTTATAAATACTTCACCTTTCGAAGTATTGGTTTTTTTTTATTTTCACACCCCGATGCTATCAGACTGTAACATTTTTGAAGAGATCTTCCATTTATAAAGAGGAGGCATTTTTACAGGATTCTTGCGTGTATTCACTGGTGATGTTATTCTCTAAGTTGAATGTTATTCTTACTTTGTGATCATCTTGTTTTCTAAGTCTAATCTTTAAGAGTAACGAATTTTGTAGGATTTATCTTGGATACCCTATTTCTGACTCGAAAGATTTTAGTGTTTATCTTCTGGTGTTTTCAATTAAGAAATTCTTAACTGCTTCTTAGTTGAATTTATCTTTCTCATCTTTTCTTCTGCCCATCATTTAAGATACTAAAAGATCCAGTGAGTATATTATCTCACCCTGTGGAAGTATTCCTTCACGTTTCTGGTTGTATCTCATTTTTATTGAACACAGACCCCATAGCCCAATGGATGTGTAGACTGTCTCAACCAATTCAAAAAACACTTTGACAACAAAACCTACCTATATATTTACCTAGCCTAATATCTAAAATTGAAAACATAGCTAAATCGTATAGAGAGATCCCTCTCTGAAGCTGGAAGGGCTAGATCCCATCTTTAAAAGTGGTTGGATAAAGTTACCTTTGTAGATTTCTTCTGCTTCAACCTATAGGAAATTTACCAAGTGCTAACAGGAGCCGCCTTTGTTTTTTGGCTTGTTTAAAATTTCATATCTTAATGCTTGAAATCGAAAGTCGGTTTTCATATTTTCCTTTATTTTCCCCAAAATATCAGAAGTTTCATCACGTGAACAGTGACGGTTTTCATACTCTTAAGGTAAGATTTATTTTTTAATCATTTAAACGAGTCTCTTTGAACCTCGGGATGTCGCATGTCGGAAGTTATAGATCACATAGTTTACAAATCCCGAGGGGTGAAACGATGAAATAGTCTTAAAAAGTTTACCCAAATCATTACCAAGAGTAGAAATACTCTAAACTATAGTTAAGCATCATTGGGATTTCGTGTCTCGGCGTTTGATAGCTCCAAAATTCTTACCGTCATAAACTCGATAGCTGAAACTACGAGATTCTTGTTTTAGTAACCCAGGTTAATGTTAAAGGTAAAAAGTTTAGCCACGTTTAAGCTCGGTCGGAAATTCACAACTCGACATGTTTTCCCTCAAAATCTACACCTTCAAAGCCCCGAGTCGCGAAGTCGCGATAAAAATAGAAACGTAATTCATTAAACACTTAATCTAGTTTTATCCTCCAATTTAATTAAATCATATAATCGTGATATCGTGATTTTGCAACTTAGCATGCGAGCCTCCTGGAAGCTATACCTTCGAAGCTCCAAGTAACAAAGTCGTGACATAAATAAAAATGTAATTAATTTAACACTTAATCTTGGTTACGTTTTGAATTAATCAAAGCTAATTGTCGCAATCTCGGGTTTTGGAGGTGTAAAGGGTTAAAGTGAAAACCCCCGATGAGGCGAGTGCCAAAAGATTAATTAACATTTAAAAAGGACTGATTAATCAATTTAAGCCAACATTTTCATTGTTTTAATACGAAAATTAATATGCACAGTCTCGGAGGCAATTTTAAACTTTCTTTGTGCCAACTTGCATTACGAACTGTCAAAATTTATGACATTAATTGGAAATGAGGTGAATTAACAAGTAAGGGTTTGGTTTTTAATGCTAAATCTATATTTAAGAATGATTTGACCGTTCTGTCCCTAAGGATGACCTAGTTTTAAATAGTCGAAGACATGGATTTTTGTCTGTTGTTTCAAATTTCATTTCTATTCTATGCAGAGCCAACTTTTTGCGAGCGAACTAATTTCTGTATGCATACATATTTTTATCGCAAGAGAGATAAAGTAGAATACCCTGCCATGGCCCCACAAAAAGAATCTAAAGCCACTATTGAGGTTTCAGGACAAGGTTCAGACAACGTTTATGATACTTCACCTCGAAGTGTCGACTCTATCAAGACCTGGTCACATATTTCTGAGGTTCTACAATCTAAATTGGTATATGTTTCGGATGATTCCAGTGGAAATGAAAAATATGACCTGATCACCAAGCATAAGATCGTTGTCCAGGCTCAAATGCATAAAGTGGCGGCTAGGCCACGTCTGCTCCCTTATTACAATATGGTTCGGTGGGCATTAGACCATGTAGATATACCAACCAGAACCATCATCAATGAGCAGGGGGTCACCATTGGGACTTTTAGACCCAAACAATTGCAGGCTATGTACAAGTTGCCAGCCATGTTAGACTTTGTTTCCAATGCCAAATTCCTGGAGAATTTTAAACAGAAGGAATGTGTGCAATACGACAAGACTATGTCTGGTTTAATCAAAGATTGGGTTTCACACCCTGCGAAGTTTAGGGCAGACAGTAATGATATATATTTAATAGCTTCTCTGGAACCATAATTCAAATATATCACTATGATGACCTGCAGATTATATGGGAGAGAGGACACCACACATTTTTTCCTTCAGTGGGTGCCTCTAATTCACACGCTCATCGAAGGCTATACCTTCGACTGGGCTAAAATACTATCTGATAGTTTGACCAGTCGAGTTATAGAGTATCGAGCACATAGGGAGAGCAGAAAGATTGCTTCATTATTTATGTCCGCGTATATCATGGACGTCGTCTATTTTCTGACACCTTTTCCCTTGATAAGTTGGAACTGGACTCCATCGGAGGCTAAGCCAATCCATGCCTACCATTCAAAGCTGTGGGAAGACAAAGCCTCAGATTTTGTGTATGAAATCTTTAACTGGGTAATGGTACCGCTGCATGTCACTATCTTTGGCCACCTGCCACCCAGGATCTTAGATAGTATCACGGTAAATCTGAGCAGTATAGCCGACTGGTACGTGGAAGTAGAATTTTCATATCTCAAGGTTTTCAGCACTTCTGTTCCTCTGAATGCCTTGCCTTTATTCATACCTAATAGGTTGGCTTGCCATGAGATTTCTAGACAAACCGTGATCTGTGGTGTTAGCAAGGAGCTTAATGGATATTCTAAGAAGGTATGGCCACTTTTTCCTATTCATCTGCATTCCTATTCTTTGTTATATTTTGAGCATGCTAAAGCTGAGACAACAGCCTTGGAGGACCTACAATTGGTTCATGTCGAATTCAAAAACCACGATCCATAGAGGGTCGTAAGTAATCACTTATCCAGTTGCAGGCTAAAAAGGTTTGAACATAAAAATTCACCCTCGGATGACATTTTCCGAGGCACGAGATCTTATGCTGAGGTTTTGGCTCGGATACAAGCCCTGGCTCCTGAAGAAAGGGCTGATGTTTTAAAATTCCAAGAACATCAGCAGAGTTGTCTTCCCCCAGTATTACGGGGTGAAAATCCAATAACAGTAGAGGCACAGCAAAAGGGAGCCGAAGGCTCAAAATATTTAGCACCAAAAGAACACCAGGATAGGGAGGGGAAAACTAGGAGTCCGAAACCAGAAATAAAAACACCCAATCCAATGAAGAAGTTGACTCCAGTTACCACTCCAGGCTAGTCAGCTAAGCAAATCAGAGATCCCATCACCTCCATTACTCCCTTACAGTCAACTCAAGGGAACATAGACTCAGGGTGGATTTTCAATGAAGAATTGAGACCTCTAAGGATGGAAGAGCTTCCACCAAATGAGTTCTTCTTTGATAAAAAGAGAAAAGTTGTGGTAAAAAGAGAATTCTATCAAGAAGAGGGATCAATGGCCAAGAAGTTCAAGGTGTTGACCGATGGGAAAGATAATAAGAAAGAAGAGTTTGCTACAGAAATAGCCAGGACATTAGGGGCGTATGCTACGACAAACCAATTTTCAGTTGGGGTTTTGAAAAATTAGCTGAAGCGAAAAAATCGCCTAATCAAAACCCTAGAATCTAATCTAGCCACAGCAGAGGAGGCTGCCAAGGACTAGGCAAGTGCAGGAATAGAACAAGCAGGAATGACTGACAAAAAGGAAATTGAGTTGCTCAAAGCTAAGCTCAAACAAGCAGAGCTGGTAGCTCAGACCAGTCAGGTACAAGTGAGCCAGCAAAAAGACTTGATTGAGCAACTACAGGTTAGATTAGAGTTCACCAAAAGCCAAGTTATAAATATCGAGATATTCTAGTCCAAGGCTATGGAGATTCGAAGCAGGGTTTCTGCAGCCCAGTGAAGTTTACTTGCAAAGATAGAGACGATTCGGGACAATTGTTTGCTTATTGATAAAGTATTAGAAAACTTATCTGTCAGAGAGAGAGAAGATGGAGCAACTTGGGTCACATTTCAAGAGGATGTAATAGCTACAACAAACAGGGAATCGGGAAAAATTTCTAAGTTTTCCATTTCAGAACAGACCCGAGGTAATATTTTGTTGAAAGAATGGGAATGCAACATATCAGAAGGAAAATTGCAACCCAAGAAGGTAAGGAAATCCTGTGAAGAGGCTTTCGGTTCCATAGATGGAAATCTGTTAGGCATTGATAGCGAGACTAATGCTGAGATGCTGAGCCAAATGGATATGGCGAAACTCTTGCTTGATATAAATGAAAAAGAAGAAAGAGATTCGGCTGAAATCTCACAAGTAACTATGGAAAACATAGTTCAAATAGACAAATGTATGATTAAACCAAGTGTGCAATTGTGCGCTATTGACACCCTAGACTGACAGATGGAAGAAAGGTTGCCACAATTAGTCAGATATTGTTACATTTTTGAGGCCAATTGTCAAGCGGAACCTTCAAGGTTGATATCTCAGCTGGTGGAAAAATGTGTCACTTGTAGCGAGCATGCCAGAGGGCAGGCTTTTGGTACCAAATAAAGACATAGGATAAAGAAATGAAATGATTGATCTTCTTCTCATTGTAACTGAAAATCCTGGAATGATTGAGATTCCACCATATATAAATCTGTATAAATATACAATAGAAGGAAAGAACAAGGGGCTGGACCTTTTTGGGTTGATTGTAATAGATATTTTTCTCCCTCAAGAGTTAATATAAAGAAAATATGAAGATTCTCGATTCCGTCACGACTGTGTTATGAGTTTGTTTCCTTGTATTTCATATTTCATTTCATTTCCTATATGTATCTGATGAATGCTTCGCTATAATTTAGTACAACCTCTACTATAGTGAATAAATTCTAGTTTTCTATATTGTTTACCATTTTTCCTCTGTACTAGTTATCAACAGGTATAAGACCAGTGAACACTTTAGATTTCTATATATTTTATGCTTCATCAGGTTATTTCTTTATCTTTTTCTTCTTCTGTTTATAAGTGAGATTCTCCCTTGATAGGAGCCTTACATGATAGACAACTTAATGTTTTCCTACACCTCACACACATTTATTTAAATGTAACTCAGTTATGGGAAAGGGCCTTGGTTTGCATCCTGTTTTCACCATCGGAGCTATAACTCTCCTTTATATGACCGAAATTGAGACATCATCTAAAAATTCTTTGAGTTTTTCTTATCATTTTGTTCCTCTATGACTGTCCCCATGACAAGACAGCCTAATATCCAACTCGGACTATCAGATCAAACACATATTGCCTTGAATCTTTTTGATACTATTTTTAAAACATCCACTACCCGAGTAGAACTGGAACGTTCGTGGGCAAAGATTGAAAGGGACATAAACATCCAGGAACAGTTGGAAGCTAGACAACAACCTAGAAATCAACCCTAGCTTCCCTTGCCAAAGGTTGACATTTCTTCCTTCTCTACCCCTTACTCACTTTTGGATGCCTAGACACTGTACTTCTAATCCTTAAGTATAGACTCTGAAACAACATCTTTTTGGCGCTGTTGCCAGGAACTGAAGTTACAAAATCTTTTTCCCTGGGAAAATGACAATATTTCATTGAAAGTGCCACCCTTTGATAGTGAACAAAGAGTGCACACCTTTTAAAGGATTTACAATATTTCACTTGGCGACTCCACAATTAATAGGCTGGCATCTGGATGAAGGAATACCATGCAAAACCCAGATGGTAAACAGACCACACCTGTTACGGATCCTGAGAAGATTTTAAAGGCGAGAGGCTCTCTTAAGCCGACCCCTACAGTCTATTAGCTTAAATACCTAGAACTAAAGACCAAGAGTTCTTTTGAACCTTCAACTTCATGTAGCCCTCTTTTCGACACTAAGGATCTAACACCAAACTGCTCCAAATTTAGAAGTGAAACCCGTCCAATAACCCCTGTAGAAAATAAAGGAAAAAGTACTGTAGAAAATTTATCTACTGTCTATATATCGTCGACTCTTCAGTCGAATTTCATGACCTCACACAGTCTCGAAGAATATTTCACACATCCAGTTTCCACACCCATTGGTTCCCCTGACTACATCTCTTGCAAGTCCAAAGAGCCAAGTCCTCGTATCCCTTACCAGTCATCCTCGGATTTTTCGCCCCGCGAAGAAAGTAAAGATTCACTTTTAATCTTCCAAAACCCCCTTTACAACTTTCCACTAATAACGATGGAAGCCGTCGAAGGGGGAGGTGGAGGGGTTGTCGGAGGAGGAGGTGGAGGTTCTCCTAGGGGAGGAGCTGGAGGTCAAGGGCCTGCCCCCCCCCCCCCTCCTAGAGTTTTTGCTAAAGTGGAAACAAGATATGCTCCTTTGGTATTGACCATTCCTTTGCACGACCTTCCTAAAAATTATATAAAAAATTTACCAAAATTCATTGGGGAAGGAGATCTGACCGCAGATGAACACATAAATTCCTTTGATTAATTCGCAAACATCCTAGGTCTCAAACATGAAGATGTGTATTTAAGGCTTCTCATCCAAACCTTCGAAGGTCAGGTCAGAACTTGGTTTCAGAGTCTACCTGCAGGATCTATCTTGTCCTATGATGCCTAGGAAGATGCTTTCCTTAGACAATGGGGTGAAAGAAAGGACCACCTATACTATTTAACCGAGTTTGGGTCTTTAAGAAAAAAGAATTTAAAAACAGTTTTGGAGTTTATTCAAAGATTCAACAAACTGTATAACAAAATCCCAGCCGAGGTTAAATCATCCCAACCCGCAGCTAAAGTAACTTTCGCGGGGGATTTCAAACCATATTTTGCACTTCTTTTATGAGAAAGAAGGGGAGCTACTCTAAACCGAATGTAAGATGATGCTGTAGAAATTGAGTCAAATATGATGTCTTCCGGTAAGTTAAAAGCTAAAGTAGAAGCGGGAAACTGAGAAACTAGATGCTTTAGAGAACAAGAAGAGCTGTTAGGGTCTAATAGATACACAGATGACAAAGTAGATGATATGGCCAGGGTAATTAAGGAACTGTCTAATAAGATATCCAGAATGGAGCTAGAATAGGCCAAAGCCGATTCTTTCATTAAAAAGGATTTTAGGAAGAATCCCAATTCCCCAAATCAGCAAAGACAGATAAAAAACGAAGATTAGAAAATACAAACTCCCCTAAAGAACGAAAATTTTATAGGAGCAAATGATCTCCAAGATTTCGGAAATTCAGATGATGATGTCACGAACTTGGGTGATGACTGCACACAACCTTACCTGACTAGAGAGGATTATGAAAAATCTCTAAACACTCAACAAAGAAAGAGATTATACTAACCTTTGTAGTTATCAAGAATAAACCAGTATGATAATGGTCAAGGTCCAACCTAGGTATAACTTGAGATCTAAGGGTAAGCCTATTTCAACTACTCAACCTAAGAAAATTCTCCCAAGAGGTCAAACTTATGAGCCTACCCCAGAATAAACTATGTTACCTAACAACAAAATGAAAGCAGTAAACACGCAAGAACACAAAGTAGAAAAGGTTGAGACTAAAACACAGGAAACCGAAGCAACTGGTACAAATACACCTTTAACCAAGATCACGAGTAATAAGACAGTCCAGACAAATAAGTTGGAAAAAAAGGATTCATAAGTCCCAACTAGAGAAGCAAACAAGGTGAGCGGTGTTTTCAGTTTAAAAAACGAGATAAATAAAATTAAGATACCAATTCCTCTGGTAGAGTTAGCAAAAAACCCAGTTTATCGAAAGCAGATTACCAAAGTGATAGGAGTTTCAGAGCTAGAAATCCAATCTGACATTTTGAAACTGGAAGATGATAAGCCCAACATCACTTTTGGTCCACATTTTGAAGGAGCCAAGGACACTGTTGCTCCCTTTTATATCACCTTAAACGTGTACGATCAACTGCTACATAATTGCATGCTAGACTCCGAAGCCTCACATAACGTGATGCCTAAAATTATTATGGACAAATTGGGTCTACAGATCACCAGACCTTACAGAGATATTTACTCATTTGATTCAAGAAAAGTTAAGTGTATGGGAATGATAATGGATTTAGTAGTCACCCTGGCACAGGTCCCAGTTAAGAGCATCTTGATGGATGTGGTCATTGCTGATATTCCCCCCAAGTACATCTTGTTGTTGTCTAGTTCATGGGGAGCCAAGCTGGGGGGTTCTCTTCAACTGGATATGATGTACGCCATGATTCATGTGTTTGGTGGGAAATTTACTTGGCTGTATAGGGAGACAAGGTTAGCATATACAGTAAGCGACCCCCAAAATTTGAACAATTTCCCTATTTACATTGTAGATCAAGATTTAGGAAATTGTATCTTATCTTTTGACGACGGTTTAGATGGTTTCACAGAGGAAAATGATATATAGCATGAAGAGTCAGGTTACATGACCGAGGATATGTGTAGCACTGGTATCTGGAAAATGTTTTTTGACGGTGCCTCGTCTTGCAAAGGGGTAGGTGCAGGAGTGCTTTTTGTGGCACCTGAAGAAAGGTTTGTTGTCCCTTTTTCTTACAGACTACAATGGGATATAGGTTATACTAACAATGTATGTGAATACGAAGCCTTGGTCTTAGGATTAGAGGCTGCCAGGAGGCTAAAAATAAAAAACCTGGAGGTATACGGAGATGCGGAGTTGATAGTCAAACAAATAAATCAACAATACCAAGACAAGCAACCTAGATTAAGATCATACAGAAATTGTGCCTGGGATCTAATGGAAAACGTTTTCTCATCTGTAAATGTCCACTTCATCCCACACACAGAAAACTTACAGGCTGATGCATTAGATAAAGCAGCTTCAACTTTCACTCCTCCTACAACCTTTAAATTGAAGTATCACATAGAGATAAGATACAGGCCATCTATACTGGATAATATCCAACATTGGCAGGTTTTTGAGGATGATGAACAAATTAAGTTTCTTGAAGCAGTAGGTGAATTTTCCGAAACTCATGCGGATCAAGAAAATCAGAATGACCAGATATGAATCATGCAAGAAGGAGAGGACCCTCAAGCTTTCCAAGACAAAATCGCAAATCATCGCATGATGGTCCTAGAAAACAACCAAATTCCAAAAGGACTGATCCCTCTGGAAAGGTTGTTTGATCAAAACAACATACCTATAAAATCCACCTTACAACCCCAACTAGAATAAGTTGAGGACTATGACATAGGAACCAAAGAAGAGTCCAGGATGGTTAAAATATCTAAACTCCTCCCCCCTGAAATAAAAGGCAAGTATAAGGACCTACTTAGACAATTTAAAGACATTTTTTCCTGGTCTTACAACGAGTTAAGAACCTACGACACTACCATGATCGATCACAAGATACCTCTAAAGCCTGGGGTCAAACCCTTTAGATAAAAGCTTATGCAGATCAACCCCATTTTATTGCCTGCGGTCGAGACATAAGTGAATAAGATTTTAGAGGAGAAAATTATAGTACCTATGAGATATTCCGACTGGGTGGCAAACCTGGTCCCGGTTAGAAAAAAAAGTGGGGAAATTAAACTATGCATGGATTTCATAAATTTAAATAAGTACTCTCTTAAAGACAACTATCTGCTGCCTAAAATGGATCACCTGATAGAAAGGGTAGTTGAGGAAAAAAAAATGTCTATGATTGATGGTTTTTCTGGATATAATCAAATTGCCATGAATGAACAAGATAAAGAAAAAACAACTTTTACTACCCCTTGGGGTACGTTCATGTATGATAAAATGCCTTTCGGTTTGATGAATGCAGGAGCCACGTTCCAATGCGCTATGGACATCGCTTTCATCGGAGAGAGGGATATGTTCATAGTCATCTATCTCGATGATTTAACAATTTTCTCCAAATCCGACGAAGAGCATTTGGTACATCTTAAACAGACACTCGAAAAATGTCGCAGGTATGGTCTATCCTTAAATCCCAAGAAATCACACTTTGCCATGAAAGAAGGTAAAATTTTGGGTCATATTGTATCTAAGGATGGAATTAAGATTGATCCTAAGAGGGTTGAAGCGATAGACACTATAAACATTCCTAGAAATGTAAAAGAAATTCAATCTTTCTTAGGAAAAATAATTTTTTTACGAAGATTTATCCCAAATTTCGCTGAAATTGTAAAATTGATCACATATATGCTGAAAAAGAATAGTGAAGTAAAGTGGAAAATAGAGGCCAAAGCGTCATTCGCACACATTAAGAAATTCATAGCCGAGGCACCGGTATTGGCATGCCTCAATTATCTAAAAGATTTTCTTATTTTCTCGTTTGCCTTCGAACACACGATTGTTGCGGTGCTCCTCCAAAAAAATGAAGAGGGTTTCGAACAACCGATCGCCTTTTTCAGCAAGAGCCTCAGAGACACAGAAATTAAATATGATATAATAGAAAAACAAGTGTATGCCATGGTAAAAGCACTGAAGGCATTTAGAACATATGTATTACACTCCAAGATAATCACGTACGTACCTACAAGTTATGTGAAAGATATTTTGGTACAGCCAGACAATGATGGGAAAAGAGAACGATGGCTTGCCAAGATTCAAGAATTTGACCTGGAAATCTAACCTACTAAATTGATAAAGGGACAAGGCCTGGCCAAACTTATGGTTGAATCAAATCTCAGAGCTCTGGATATAAACTGCCTATAGGAAGGTGAGGAAGACATGAACATAAATGAGCTTGATGAATGAACAAGTGCAATTAAGATCGAGGAGAAGTTCATATCATCAGAATGGTACAAAAACATAGTATCCTACCTATTGACTCTAAAATGCCTGAGTGAACTATCGCCATCAAAATCCAGGACTTTAAAGCTTCATGCGGTTAAGTATTGTATTACCGAAAATCAACTATATTGGAAAGACCCACTCGGTTTCTTGTTAATATGCTTAGTCTAATAGGAAACAGAAAGTGTTATAAGTGAATTTCACAAAGGAGTGTGTGGAGGACATCACGCTTGGAAGGCCACAACTTACAAAATTCTAAGAGCTGGGTATTATTGGCCAAAACTTTTCTCTGATGTCAATGCCAAGGTTCGAGCTTGTAATCCTTGTCAACTATTTGCAGGCAAACAAAAACTCCCAACACTACCTTTGGTTCTAGTCAAAACTGAACCCCCTTTTTAACAATGGGGGCTAGATTTTATAGGCGAGATTAATCCACATTCTAGCGCCCAACACAAGTGGATCTTAACTGCCACAGACTACTTTACTAAATGGGTGGAAGCTATTCCAACCAAAAGGGAAACTGACTCAGTGGTAATAGAATTCTTAGAAGACAATATTTTGTCAAGATTTGGCTGCCCTCGAAAGATAGTCACAGATAATGCACAGGCTTTCAAATCTATGGCTATGATCAACTTCTGCCAAAAGTATAATATCATTCTTGTCCATTCTATAGCGTACTACCCCCAAGGAAATGGACTGGCCGAGTCATCTAACAAGAGCCTGATCAATATAATTAAGAAAGTGTTGGATGAAAACAAAAGGTCTTGGTATGTGCATTTAAAGTATGCCTTGTGGGATACTCGCATAGGCACTAAAAAGTCTATTGGCATTTCCCCTTTTCAGATGGTATATGGGACAGATGTGATGTTACCTATAAATTTAGCGCTCCTCGTGATGAAATTGTGGCAAGATCAGAAAGAAGAACCTAATCATGTCACCAGAAGGATAAACCACCTAATCGAGGTTCAACAACATAGGGTCAAAGTAGATGAAAGGTTGCTGAAGTATCAAGATGACATGAAGGAATTATTTGACCGTAGGGAAAAGGACAGAGATTTCCTCCCAGGTGATTTAGCTTTAAGGTGGGATGCAAGGAGGGAAGAAATAGTGAAACATGGTAAATTCGATCACCTCTGGTATGGGCCATTCAGAGTCTCGGCTCTTGAATGGAACACATTCTTTCCTACTAGAAAATCTATATGGTGAAATCCTCAACGCCCCTGTCAACGAGCGTTACTTGAAGCATTATATGAAATAAGAAGTCACCAAAAAAAAAAAAAAATATTTGCATATTCGTATATAGAATTTTTTACATATGTATATATATTTCATTACGCATTTCTATTTTGATTTTCTTTTCCTTTAGGAAATTTTTGACACCTTTCAAAAATCCTAGATAACCTTCATATTTGCCTTTTTACAGGTTTCCAACTACAAACAAAATGAGCAGGAGAGGTACACAGAAAGTCATGTATCGAAAAATCAATGGGCTTAAAGAGGTGATAAAAAATATTTTTTAATATTTTGGAAAGAAAATGAAATGGTAAGGTAAAGGTGAGATTTCCTGAAAGACTTGTTCTAAAGGGCTATCAAAGAAAACCAAGATAACCTCATAAGATACAACAACATCGTCTGAACTAATAAATAAAATAACATTTCCATGGTTAATCATTGACGAAAGAATAAGATGAAATAAACAAGTCATTCAAAGTAAAGCGCCCCCAAAAAAGATTTTCAAGAGTTAGTTTTGATTTTTTGACCTCTGTTTTTCAGTTTATAGATCTCTATCTGTCACCCTTTTCTGCTTTCGGGTTTACCTTTTGAAAAAGCCAACATGTTTCCAGTTTCTCATACGTAGGGGGAAGAGATTACATTTTAACCTCGAGAGCTTCAAAGAAGATTGTGAAAAGTAAGTTTATCTTCAGAACTCCTCGGTCCTTTGCTAAACAAAGTGACTCTTAAGTGATCCTGACCTTTCTAGGTTTTTCAACAGTTTTGGAGGATTGAGGCTTTCTCAAATAGAACACTCCAATAAAGTAATTTTCTCCTTTCTCCCTGTGAACGAAGGTGTTGTGAAAGTTAAGGGAAGGTTGGTACCGAGTAATCAAAGTAAGTTGACAGACCTATAATGCAAAATATTACACAGATATCAGCCCTCATATAAACTGATTGCCCCCATATTTTCACTCTAAAAAAGAAAATTATAAGGCAGATGGTGAAAGGAAATTCAGAAATGATTGCCCCCATCTAGTCCAAAAGACGATGAAAGGAAATTCATAAATGATTGCCCTCATCTCAACATTTAAATGCATAAATATATTCCAAACTGGTGAAAGGAAATTCAGTAAAACGGGCCAGATAACTTCACTGGGGTACTGAACAGGCTCGCTGGCAGTGAAGAAATATCTGAGATATCTGTAAGGCTATTATACATGAATATCACTCTACTCTAGTAACCAATTCTTTTTAAAAAATCTGATCTACATCCTAAGTTCAGACAGGGCTTCCTGATTAAAAACATATAATTTTCTTCTTTTGATGCAAGCCTATAGCCACAAGATCTGTTGGGTCTCCTAGAACTGTTTTGATTGTCTAAATGCAGACCTAAATTTAGTAACGGGAAGGAGAAGGTCATGAAAGGGACTACAACTGAGTTTAAAAAGTATCTGAGTTTTGAGAAGATTTTCAAAAGTAAAAAACAAAGTCCTTTTCCCCTTTGGTATCTTGTTATAGGGAACATTTTCTCTGGATTAAAGCCATTGACTCCATTTACCCAATATAGGCACGTGGTCTACTGTTCTTCCCATCTTGCAAGAAAATGGGATCCCTAGTTGGAGTAGCCTTTGTTTTTTGGCCTGTTTAAAATTTCATATCTTAATGCTTGAAATCGAAAGCTGGTTTTCATATTTTTCTTTATTTTTCGTAAAATCTCAGAAGTCTCATCATGTGAACAATGACGGTTTTCATACTCTTAATGTAAGATTTATTTTTTAATCATTTAAACGAGTCTCTACTTTTGAACCTCGGGATGTCGCATGTTGGAAGTTATAGATCACATAGGTTACGAATCCCGAGGGGTGAAACGACGAAATAGTCTTAAAAAGTTTACCCAGATCATTACCGAGAGTAAAAATACTCTAAACTACAGTTAAGAATCATCGAGATTTCGTGTCTCGGTGTTTGCTAGCTCCAAAAGTCTTACCGTCATAAACCCGATAGCCGAAACCGCGAGATTCTTGTTTTAGTAACCCGGGTTAATGTTAAAGGTAAAAATTTTAGCCGCAGTTAAGTTCGGTCAGGAATTCACAACTCGGCATGTTTTCCCTCAAAAGCTACAACTTCAAAGCCCCGAGTCGCGAAGTCACGATAAAAATAGAAACATAATTAATTAAACACTTAATCTGGTTTTATCCTCCAATTTAATTAAATCATATTATCACGATCTCGCGATTTCACAACTCGGCATATGAGCCTCCTGAAAGCTATACCTTCGAAGATCCGAGTCGCGAAGTTGCGATATAAATAAAAACGTAATTAATTTAACACTTAATCTTGGTTACGTTTTGAATTAATCAAAGCTAATTGTCGCAATCTCGGGTTTTGGAGGTGTAAAGGGTTAAAGTGAAAACTCCCGATGAGGCGAGTGTCGAAAGATTAACTAACATTTAAAAAGGACTGATTAATCAAGCTAAGCTAACATTTTCATTGTTTTAATACAAAAATTAATATGCACAGTCTCCGAGGCGATTTTAAACTTTCTTTGCGCCAACTTGCATTATGAACTGTCAAAATTTATGACATTAATTGGAAATGAGGTGAATTGACAAGTAAGGGTTTGGTTTTTATTTCTAAATCTATATTTAAGAAAGATTTGACCGTCTTAGCTTTTGTAAGTTGATTCACTTTCAGTAATAAAAGAATACTTTTCCCGTTCCAATGCATGAATTGTCTATAATTTGATTGATTTATGCTTGATTTCTAACCCTTGAGTATAGAAGTAGCATGCATGCATAGTTGTTGTTTATCTTGAGTGCAGGTCATCTGTGGAAGGAGCAGTGCAAGAAAGTAATCAAAGTGCAACGGAGGATCTACATCAAACGTCGGTAATAAGGTAGGTGTTCCTTTTCCATGCATTTATTGAGAAAAAGAGATTTAAATCTTGGGTCGTAGGTAAAAAAGTAGTTTCTATTTGGTCAAAATCTGCATGCAAGTCTGACCCTAGTTTGCTAGTTCGTAGGGTGTTTTTCCCAACAACAGAATTGGCGACCATACTGGGGAGAATACTCTGTAGGGTTCTTGTATTTATTTAAGTTTTTGGATAGTTTAAAGATTAAGTTTTCTATTTTTCTTTGCTTGTCTTTTTCTGTAAGGTCTGAGCTAGCAGGGAGTCTAGTTTTCCATACCATCTTTCCCTGACTATTGCTTGACTATATTTTTCGGGACACATAGAGGTACATGTGGCCTGCACGTGTGTACCCGTGCCCTATCCTCTAACAGCCCACGTGTGTACGCTATTTGTAGAGATAGAAGTAGCGTGTAGGAGTTCAAAGAACCTTAGAGGCAGTCCTCCTCTTCCCTGTCAGAATTACACATTCTCAGGGGGTTTTCTTGAATCCTATCTGAGTTCTGCTGGTTCACAGTCCTATCTCAAATTGCCTTTTTTTGCCTTATTATTCCTTGCATTATTTTTCTTTCCTGTTAGAAAGAGCATCCAAGACTTCAAGGGACCCTAGTTATCAATACCAGATCCACGTGGCCTGTACAAGGTCAGACCACGTGTACACGCTTTCTGTCTCTGTTCAACACGCATTTGCACGCGTGCTGTTTTAGTGATAGTCGCATGCTTGGACAGGCTACTTTTTGTTCAGGGTGGGGAAGTCATCCCCTCCTTTGATAAGAAGTATTCCTCTCAGGTGTTTGAGTCTAGGTTTAAAAAGTCAATAGGTTAGGTCACCTTACCCGTAGCCTGCTTTTTCTCAGTTAATAGTTGACATAATTTTTTATTTTTTTTAGAAAAGCGTGAGAGTCTTTATTTATTTTTTTATTTCCATTGTGTGATTATTTACTCTTATTCTTTGCGATCTGCGCTTTAAGCTAGAATTTTTTTTTTTTGGTTTTTTGCTTGTCGGTATTTTCCCTCTTTTTCTTTACTAGCACTTAAATAAAAAAAAAAAATCTCTTTTCATTTTTTTTCTTTGGTTGAAGAGTGTGTTTCTGCATCATTAGCTAGGGAAAAGTATTTTTATTTCGTAAGTTTTTTTTGCAGTTCACTTAGATCATAATTAGCTCATAGTTGAGCGAAATTCCTTTGAGTTGGCTGTATAAAATCTTAGAAAAATTAAAAAAAAAAAATCTTTCTTTGTGAAAAGTTGTTGAAATTTTGCATTTAGTAAAAGTTTTTTTGTTTCCATCTTTTTCATTCATTTTTTCTTTCGTCTTTACACATCATTAGTTTCACCCTCATACCCCTTGACGTAAGACAAATCCATAAAATAAATGCTAATCTTAAAATCTACTAGACTTTTATGTTTGTAGGGTTCACAAACTAGTTTAGGACTAGGGCCTTGGATTAGGTTGGAGAGGAAACTCTTCAAGGCCATTCAAAACCAAACATTAGAGTCTAAGATAGGGATTGTCTAAGTCCAATTTCATGGAAGTTATCTGGGACCCCCCTCTAACACAGGGGATAAACACGAGGTCGCGTGCGGAAAGGTAATAGAGATAACCCCTCCAAAGCCAGACCAATCGTAGTGGAGAACACATATAGAGGGTTTGTTTTGGGATTCCGTCGTTTGCATTTGCCACGGGACTTCATGGGTCTCAAATCTGTTTGAGGTCCTCAGTTGTATTCCGGACCATTTTATCCCGATACCCTTGACA
>JASDQU010689577.1:28622-41139 GCA_032191745.1 Picea mariana | reverse complement strand
ATGAGGATGATGATAGTGACGGTGATTCAGAAAGAGTACTCTTCATGGAAATAAATGATGATGATGAACATTTCGAAGAATAACGTGATCCAGGTGGATATCGGTGGCCACCCACCTTTTCCAACTGGCTCAAAACAATTTTCTGGCATTTTTGGTAATTTACTATTTTTGGCAGTTTTTCGGGTCGTGAACTTCTGAAGCCATTTTGAGGACCTAAACAACGTTTTTTGGGCATATACTAGATGGAAAACATTTACATGATGTTTTTTGTGACTAGTTGTATTCCTTAGATATATTTTTCTAACGATGTATCAAATGTGTCAAACAAAGATAGTATGCCAAGGTTACGACCCCGGGAAATTGATGTACCAATTTACCCCGATAGGGCCCACATGACTTTTGGTGCTTCATCTCCTAGGGTTAGGTTTTTGGATGTCTAAGGTTTTTTGAAATTCTTTTTTATTGTAAAAATGTCTTTAGAGCCTCATTGTAATCATCTTCTTGCGAATGTGAGTAGCCGTCACATCTCTTCTTAGAGATAAGATGCCACCATTCTAGTGAGTCTTTCACTCTGTATTTTTACAGTCTCTATACATTTCATTCATTAATAGAAATCATGTTTTAATGTATCTCTGTGTTTATGGTTGCATCTATGATATATTTATGTTATATTATTGCATATCCGTGATATCTCTATGCATTTATTTATTACATCTCCTTTCTCATTTCGTGTCAAAAATAATCTGGATCAATGGTATCAGAGCAGGATGCTCTTGATCATTTTTCAGTGCATGACCCCAACGGGGTCCGAGTATAACAAGTTGGGTCTTGATCTTGTCCCTCTTGAAGACAATCGCTATTGCACACCCAATAAACCCTACATGGCGGAAGAAAGAAAAGAAAAATGATGGAGAAGATGATTCTATCAATTTGTTGCTTGAGCAAGCTCTCATGCAAGAGAGGGATGAAATGATGGAGAATTTTTCCCACATCCTTCAATGCCTTCCGATAGCAACATGCACATCTTCATAAAACAACCACTTTGGAAGTGCCTCTCCTATCTAGGTACATGTTAATTTTGATATTCTCGTATTTGAAGGTCAGATAGATGCATATGTCCTAGACAAATGGTTAAATCTATTAGAAGGTTATTTCTCTGTTCATAATTTTTATGACAGGGAAAAGATCACCTTCACACTCCTTAAATCTCTCCCCCATGTCAAAAATTGGTGGGAAATTACTGGGAACAAAATTCCATAGAGGAGTCTAGAATATATGGGGCCGAGCCCACTTGGGATTTTTTTGTTGATGTGGTAAAGGAACAATATTACCCTATTGGAAACTATGAGGATCAGTACATGAGATGGACCACACTACAGCAAGGTAGGGGCCACATAGTTCCAGAGTTCACCAATACCTTCCATACCTTTCACACCAAGATGGGTATCAAAGACTCCGAATGACATTTGGTTCTGAAATATCGTGGGGCTCTACATAGATACATCCACACTGAAATGGATTTTATGAGCATCTCATCACTTAGTGCTACTTATCGATATGCGATTCAAATTGAGAAGAAATTTAAGCACTAGAACAAATGAGAGTTTGGGTCTGCAAATCTACAACAACCAAAGTATGACCAAAAAAACAGTCTCCTAAAAGCCAATCCAAGCCACAGGAAAAGAAGGGTCATGGGAAGACAAAGAAGGACACCCGAAAATGGTACGATTTCCACAAAATCCCCTGACACAACAACGACGAATGTTGCTCAAAATAGTCATTGGTGGCTGATATCAAAGACAAGGAGCCAAAACATGATTCAAAATGTGATTCTTAAAATACTGGTAAAAGACAGATCATCGACACAGACCCCACTGCTATTGTCACGACTGCAACAATTCAGCTAGAAGAACCAACATATCCTGAAGAGGGGGATCACCTTTTTCATTCACAGATGTGGGTGAAAGGGACCCCACTGCATTTTATTGTTGATAGCAAAAGCGATAAGAACCTCATCTCAATAGAGGTTGTCAAATAGTTGGGATTTTCAACAACACCACACTCGTAGCCATACAACATCGGGTGGCTTCGACAAGGATGAGATCTTCATGTCAACCAACAGTGTTGATTGTCATATGGCATACAACCCTTCAAGGATGAAGTATTATGTGATGTTTCCCCATTGGATGTCTATGATGTTCTCTTGGGCCAACCATATATGTGGAAGCACCATGTTGTTTATGAGTCTCGACCCCGTAGTGTCATTGTTACTTTGGGGGGTCATCTCTATAGAATAACAGAGGTAGTTCCAACTACTGCCCCACCTAAACAGTGTCACAAGGTAGTATCTCATACTACAAAATTTATCTTCTTCATAATCTGTTCAAAGGGTGAACAAAAGGATACCACAACCACTACAACCTCAGCCTAAGCACCTTCTATCCAACATAAGAAGATCAACAAGATTGCAACAAAGTGTAAAGATTCCTTCTGCATACATGCACCTCATGTAGCCAGACTAGTTAAAAAGGTCCAACCCTTCCATCCACATGTTCGTGACAACCTTCAGCAGGCTAAGCAGTGCAATTTCCCCAACAAGGCAAGCAACTCATCAAGATGTAGATTCAACAAACACTTTTTCCTCTCCCCCGGGCACTCAACGCAATGAGAAAATTTCTTCCTAAGGAGGGAGGATTGATGCAAGTGGATATCAGTGGCCACCCACATTTTCCAACTGGCTCAAAACAGTTTTCTAGCAATTTTGGTAATTTACTATTTTTGGCTATTTTTCGGGTCTTTAACTTCCGGAGCCGTTTTGAGGCCCTAAACGACATTTTTTGGGCATCTATCGTTTGAAAAATACTTACATGATATTTTCTACCAATAGTTGTAGTCCTCGGATATGTCTTTCTAACAATGTATCATATGCGTCAAACGAAGATAGTATGCCAAATTTACGACCACAGGAAATTGATGTACCAATTTACCCCGACAGGGCCCGCATGATTTTTGGTGCTTCATCTCCTAGGGTTAGGTTTTTGGATGTCTAGGGTTTTTTGACATTCTTGTTTATTATAAAAATTCCTTCAGAGCCTCATTGTAGTTGTTGTAACCTAGGTCTGCATCCCCTGCCTCTCCTCTCTTTTTCCCCATGCCTTCATCAATTTTTTCTCTTCTGGTTGGTTAAGTCATTTTCCCATTACTAAGCGACTTGGTTCTTATTCGTTTCTTTCTGGTTTGAGTCTTTACGCATTTCTGTTCTGTTTTTCTTGAAAGGATGAAATATATGTTGGATTTGGTTTGAATTACTTGTCATCATATTTTCCATTGATCCAGCTCACCACAGGTCGACCAA
Organism: Picea mariana; assembly: GCA_032191745.1. Taxonomy (NCBI): domain Eukaryota; kingdom Viridiplantae; phylum Streptophyta; class Pinopsida; order Pinales; family Pinaceae; genus Picea; species Picea mariana. The sequence continues at coordinate 37,784 of JASDQU010689577.1, read as the reverse complement.
GTCTTTTATATACACAGGAAATGCCCATGGACAAACGCAACCATTCATAATGGTCATTTTCAGGCCAGTATTGCTGAAATGAATAGGGAAATTTTCAACGGTAAAGATTCACCGAGCAAATCGTATCAACGGTTCTCTCCCATTCAGGAGTGCAGAGTCATGCAGATTTTAACACCAAGAGTCATCCGAAGGCCCAAAGTCCCAAAGTAAATCTAGACCATCCATCAGAGGGGACACGTAGCAACAGATCTTTCACTTCAGAGATTTTCCTCTAGGAGATTTTTCATGCTTCACATTTGAAACTCTCGAAACTCGGACTTCTGAAGAGAATCTAGACCGTTCATCCATCATGACATGTTGTAACACACCCACCACGGGGCTAGAAATTTTTTGGCTTTCTTTCCTTATTCTCGAGGGACAACACTCCCCGAGATCCTAAGGAGCCTAGCGCAGACCTAACCACTTACAGAGATTAACAACAAGCAAGAATAATTTTGGTACTCTACCCTTCGGCGTTTCCTCCATCGGGGTTTCGGGATGTGCGACGACAGGAGGTCTCGCACCTGGGTTCCCCGGGAGCCGAAACTTTGAAATTTGCATGCACACACACACATATATGTCGCTCAGCCTATTTCAGGAATTCGCAAACCGGGTTTTCGGGTCTGGCGAGTACAATGGAACTTGTTGATAGGTATCTCGGGTGTTGAAACACCAAAACCCCATATCTATTCGTGCTAGGCCATTTTGGCATTTCTCCTTTCAGGATTTTGCGTTATGTGAGAATAAGGGGTATCGCTCCTAGGTTTCCCAGGTGTCGAAACTTTGGAACACCAAAATTTAAACATGCTCCACTATTTCGAGATTTCCTCCATCAGGATTTCGAGATATGCGATGACAGGAGGTCTCGCACCTGGGTTTTTCGGGAGCTGAAACTCTGAAACACCAAAATCTAATCATACTCCCTTGTTTCGGGATTTCCTCGATTGAGATTTCATGGGTCGGGTTTTCGAGACTAGTGAATACCTAGGGCCCACACTTAGGTACCCCGGGTGCTGAAATATTGAAGTATATTAACTTCTCCACACTCTATCTTTTCAGGACTTAGCTACACGCTATCATTTCAGGATTTAGCAAGTCGGGGTTTCAGGACTTGCAGGTACAAGGAAACTCACACTTAGGTACCCCAGGTGCCGAAACACCGAAGTATATTAACTTCTCCACACTCTATCTTTTCGGGACTTAGCTACATGCTATCATTTCGGGATTTCGCGAGTTGGGGTTTCGGGACTTGTGGGTACAAGGAAACTCACACTTAGGTACCCCAGGTGCCGAAACATCGAAGTACATTAACTTCTCCACACTCTATCTTTTCGGGACTTAGCTACACACTATCATTTCAAGATTTCGCAAGTCAAGGTTTCGAGACTTGTGAGTACAAGGGAACTCGTACTTAGGTACCCTGGGTGCTGAAATACCGAAATGTCGAAGTCTAAGAGGACCATTCTCTCTCGTGCAGGGTTTTTAAGACTTACACCATAAAATCCTCTAGCAGATCCTTGGATAAACTTTCAAAAAGGGTGTCCCTGTGGGGAGATCTATCCAGGGCATTACTTGGGACAATTAGGGGAATAAATTTCTCGAGAACAAACTTGAAAACTGAATCTGTTCAATATATATATATATATATATATATATATATATATATATATATTTACGAAAGCCATAGGGGGTATTTCAAATATAAGCATACAACCACCATTTCGGATCAAAACACCATACAAACAGTCTTATATTGAAACCATTCATAACTGCATAAACCAAGAGCATACATGTCAAAATATTAATTTTCAAGATATGAGACATAACACTTATCGGAAAAACACCTAGTTTGATGCAACTGCTGAGAGGGGTGCTCGTTTCCACCCAACCGTAGGCTCAACGATTCCGAATGGATTTACCACTAGCCACCCCCGAGCTTAGACCACGATGCCGTGAGACCGAGTCTTTTTTCGTCAGAAGTTGAGAATTAAGGTTACTCTCCTTCTTCTTTGCTTATCAATCACTCTGTATATTTTTCCAGAGTCCTTCCGATTTCTCCCCTCTCACGATCTCTCTCACGAATGCCTCCTACCACACCTCTTTCCTTCCTTTTATTTTTCCCACGAGGTTGCGTGTGGCACAAACTTCCCCACGGTGGTCAGGTCTGAGGCTTCCACAGATGGGCAGTTCACCCCCATCCCTCATTACTCATGAGGAGCATCTTCACCTACCAACCTAGAGAGTAATTCATTTTGGGGCCAGCGAGCCGCTCTTGATCTTTGGGCCAGTGAAGACCAAATATGGTATTGGTTTTGGTGGAAGTTAACACCACCATTCTAGGTGCCTTCAACCACCTTTCATCAGCCATCGTGGTCTATTTTCTACACATCCCCCTCCCAGCAGTCCAACAACATATATTCATAACATTATTTACATTCATTGACCTTTTATACTAAGGTCCATTCAAAATCACACATTCACATCTTTGAGTTTGCCATAGTTTCTTGGCCAGTATAGTTATTTTTACAGACTGGGGGAAATAGGGTGTTGCAATTCCATCCCACTTAAAGGACCATCATACTAGATGTTCTATCAATCAATATGACATGTATGTATAGAGGTAAACAAAATCAGATATCCCTGTTTCATGGCATCCTCCATTTCCCATGTAGCCTCATCTGGGCCAAAATGTCTCCACTGCACCTTGACCTGTGCAATGGTTCGGTTCCAGAGCGGGGTTTCCTTTCCGTCCAGTATGCATTGAGGTTCTGGTAGTAATTCTCCCTCCGGTTCCACCTGGATCATAGACCAGTCAATTATATTATTAGAATCATGTACATATTTCTTCAATAATGAAACATGGAAAACATTATGTGCTTTTACTGTGGGAGGAAGTGCTAGACTATAGGCTACAGGTCCCACTCTATCTAGAACCTCAAAGGGTCCACAATACCAAGGTGCCAACTTGGCACAAGCTCCCATTTTTAGGGAACTCTTCTTGGGCCTAACTCTGAGATATACATGGTCTCCCGTCTTGAACTCCCTTGGGGTTCTCTTTTGGTCGGCGTAACTTTTTTGTCGATTCTGAGCGACCTTCAAGTTTTGTTTTATCTAAGTCACTTGTTGTTCCATTTCTTTCAACATGTCGGGTCCAAAAGAAATTTTGTTTATGGGATTACTCCAACTGACAGGAGTGTTGTATGGCCTACCATAGAGGACTTCGAACGGACTCATCTTTAAGGATTCTTGGTAGCCGTTGTTGTAGGCGAACTCCACCAGTGGCAGGTAGTCTTCCCACTTCTTGTGTTGATGCATTACATGCATTCTTAGCATTTATTCTAGTATTTGGTTCACTCTTTCTGTCTGTCCATCGGTTTGAGGGTGATAGGCTATGCTAAATAGTAACTTGGTCTCCAAACCAACCATCAATGATTTCTAGATGTTGGAAGTAAATTTCGTGTCTCTGTCAGACATGATCTCTTTTGGCATACCATGTAGTTTAAATATATCCTTCATGAATACATTGGTCATGTCTATTGCCTTACAAGTTGACTTGATGGGGATAAAATGGGTGGACTTGCTCAATTTATCCACCACTACCATGATGACGTCATTTTGTTTGGTCGAGTTTGGTAATCCGGTGATGAAATCCATGGAGTTGGTTTCCCATTTCCATTCCAGGATTGGTATAGGTTGTAATAATCCTGCTGGGTGTCGGTGTTTTGCTTTTACCTATTGGCATTGTATGCATTTGGCTAGGTACCCGGCTATGTATTTCTTCAACCCAAGCCAGTAGAATTGTTTCCTAGTGGCAGTGATCATTTTCTGGTATCCTAGATGACCAGAATAGGGTCTTTTATGTATTTCGTCTAGTATGAACCTCTTCAAGTCGTCACAATCCGGAATGTACAATGTGATTTGGTAAGTGAGTAGACCTCCTTCCATCATCTGGTAGTCTCCATACTTTATTCCTGTGGGTTCTTGATGCATGTATGAGGTCACGGTCTAGAAGAATGTGTCTATCTCTTGTGCATTCCTGAATCTTTCCTTGACATCCATCTCACAGGTGCTCACCGTGGCCAGGTGAATTGTTTTCATGCTCCTGGTAACGGCATTAGCCACCCTATTTTCCCTTCCATGAATATGGTTGATTTTAAAATCAAACTCGCTGAGGAGGGCCATCCACCTAGCTTGTCTGGCATTGAGCTTTTGTTGGTCAAAAAAGTATCGCAATCCATAGTGGTTTGTCATAAGTACAAATTTTCTTCCCAGGAGGTAATGCCTCCACATTTTCAAGGCATGCACTATGGAAACCAACTCTAGATCATGGGTCACATAGTTGACTTCGTGCTCATTCAATTTTTGAGATTCATAGCAAACCAAACTTCCTCCTTGCATAAGGATTCCTCCAAGCCCTTCCTTACAGGCATATGTGCACATGAGGAAGTTGGCTTCGGGATCGACGATCTTCAACACGGGTGCATGGGTCAGTAGATGTTTCAGGGTTTGAAATATTTCTTCGCATTTTTGTGTCCATTTGAATTTTGTCCCCTTTTTTTGGAGGGCAGTGATTGGACAACCAATCTTGGAGAATCCTTTTATAAATCTCCTATAGTATCCTGCTAATCCCATAAAAGATTTGATATCTAAAACTTCCTTTGGGGTAGGCCATTCCATGATAGACCTGATTTTGTCAGGGTCTACTACTACTCCTTCTTCAGATAGGACATGGCCTAAGTAATGTATTTGTTTATGGAAGAATTCACATTTTCTAAATTTGGCATAGAGATGATGTTCTCTTAGCACTTGTAACACAAGTCTAAAATGCTCTTCATGCTCTTCTCCATTCTTGGAGTAAATCAATATGTTGTCGATAATAGCATGAAGAGCATTTTAGACTTGTGTTACAAGTGCTAAGAGAACATCATCTCTNGGAATTTGCTGAGTACATTGTTCATCAAGTACATGAAAGTGGCAGGGGCATTGGTTAACCCAAATGGCACTACCACAAACTCATAGTGACCATACCTCATCCAGAAGGAAGTTTTATGGATGTCTTCACCCTTGATTCAGACTTGATGGTATCCCGACCTTAAGTCAATCTTTGAGAAAATAGACACACCCACCAATTGATTGAACAGGTCATCGATCCTGGGCAAGGGGTACTTGTTATTTATGGTTACCTTATTGAGTTGTCTATAATCTATACACAGTCTAAGGATACCATCCTTATTTTTCACAAATAGGACAGGTTCTCCCCATGGAGACACACTGGGCCGGATATAGCCCTTATCCATCGTTTCTCTCAATTGCAATTTGAGTTCAACTAGTTTAGGTGTGCTCATCCATTAGGGTGTCCTAGACACTAGCACCGCTCCTGGTGCAAGTTCTATCGAGAAGTCAATGTCCTTTCTCGGAGGTAGACCTGGTACCTCCTCCGGAAATACATCTCTGTATTCTCTCAGGGTAGGGTGGTCTTCGAGGATTGGTTTGTTGCCTTCAATTGTTTTCAACACCTGTATTGCATATAGGGGACATCCTTTTCAACAATACCTTTTCATTTGTAGAGCTGATATTTGTCTCACCGAGACAGGTTTTTGGATCCCTTGAAGGGTTATCCTTTTTCCTTCTTTGCTTACACATTCTAAGGTTTTATGGTGACAGTCCAATCTAGCTTTATGGACATCTAGCTAGTCCATACCAATCAATAGATCATACGATCCCAGGGGTAATATGTTAAGGGTTGCTTGGGTGGGGAATTCACCAAACATTAAATGGCAGGCTGGTATGACCTCTGCTACCCTTCTTTTGGTGCTAGTGGCTAACTGTACCAGCCATGGCTTGGTAGGTTTATGTGGCTATAGTTTACACTTATCAACAGTCTTAGGGGATATATAAGTCAAGTTTGAACTAGGGTCAATCAGAATAGACACTAGATGGTTGGAAATTATACCTTCTATTTCCACCACTGAAGCTTGGTGGTCGTCTTGGTTATTATCCAAGGCTGCATAAATTTGCGGCACACTTCTGGCCACACGATTGATGGTGATAGCTTCCTAGATGCTGTAAATTCTCTGACTATTTTGTTGTCAGTGTGGACAGTTTCTCAGTAGGTGTTCTTCTCCACAACCCCAACATTTCAACGGTTCTCTCTTTGGGTTATCAACCTTCACTGGTACAGATCCATAATTTTTATTTCTGCCCAAGGAGGGAAAGTTCTGCTGGTGTACACTCTGGGCTGGGAAGCTCATTCTTGAGTTCTTATTATAGTTCTTAAATCTTAGGGATTTAATCCCCTTTCTCTGAAATCCTGAACTATTCTTCGGTTTCTAGCCTTCGCAAGGTTCTGTCTGATGTCCAAACTGTTCATGACAATATCTTGCCTTTCGGATAGTGCCTTCTAGGGTCTTTGGCTCATCAAATTTAATTTTTTCCCGATAGTCCTTAGGTAGTCCGCTGATAAAATGTTGCACCTTGGCATTTTTTTCTTTTATATAAGGTACATACCTGAGCAACTCGAGGAATCTACTGACATATTCCTCTATAGTGAGTTGTCCCAATTTGAGTTCATAGAATTCTTTGGTCTTTTCGTCAAAATATTTTTCCGACAGATACTTTTTCTAGAAGTATTTCTCAAACTGTTCCCATGAAAGGTCCTCTTCACGAACCTTTCACATTCTTAAGGTCTTCCCACCAAATGGAAGCCTTTTCGTTCAAGTTGAAGGTGGCCACTGGGGCCTTCAAATTTTCTAAGAAGTCATGGAGTCTAGAATACTTATTTAGTCCAAGTAGCCAAGCCTTTTCTTCCTCTCCCTTCTTTATTTCACCGTCGAAGGAGGGTGGTTTGGACTTCCTAAATTTTTCAAATTTATGATCGTTGGAAAGCTTTCTCTTCTTCTGTATTCTTCGGGAATAAGAACTAGTTCTGCTGCTAGAAGAGCCCTTTGAACCACCAGCTTCCTTCCTAGAGGAATCGTCTGCCGCTTGTCCTTTACCTCTGGGATGGCCCTTTTTTGAGGTGCTCCTCTCAGTGTGGCCACTGATATGACCATGTTTCTGTACCTCAGGTTCATTTTGCATTTGTCTTTGTAGGTCGGATAAGATCTGTAGTAAAACTACGTTATTTTATTTTGCTTCTCTTGTTCTTTCATCATCTTCTCATTGTCAGCCTTGCAGCTTTGTAATTCAACCATGAGGCTCCTCACAGTCTTGGCTAGATCTGGAGGGGTCCCTACCATCCTCCTTTCTTCAAAATCTTCGTCTCTATTGTGGGAGCCTTCCCCCACTTCATGGTGAGTCACCATTCTCTACGTCTACAATTTTCCATGGTTGATCTTCCGCTTTGTGTGCAAAAGAAAAACACCGGTTGTTAGTCAGTATTTATATTCATTTATAACCAGTACATAATTCATATTTTTCACATGCACACACACAATAGGAGTCTTTTCATTCTTAACTTCAACTTTTGATTAAGAAGGTTAAGACAGGGGGTTACTCCTTTTAGGAGTGTTTCGAACGAAGCTCCTGCGCAACTCGTTCATGAGCCCAAGCAGGCCAAGTGTTGTAACCATGCTCTGATACCAATTTGTAACACACCCACCACGAGGCTAGACTATTTTCGGCGTTCTTTCCTTATTCTCGAGGGACAACGCTCCCCGAGGTCCTAAGGAGCCTAGTGCAGACCTAACCACTTATAGAGATTTACGACAAGCTGGAATAAGTTTGGTACTCTACACTTCAGGGTTTCCTCCATCGGGGTTTTTGGATGTGCGACGACAGGAGGTCTCACACCTGGGTTCCCTGGGAGATGAAACTCTGAAACCTACACACACACACACACACACACACACACACACACACACACACACACACAAAAAAAAACACACACACACACACACACACACACACATACACACACACACACACATATATATGTTGCTCAGCCTATTTTAGGAATTCACAAACCGGGTTTTCGGGTCTGGCGAGTACAAGGGAACTTGCTGATCGGTATCTCAGGTGCCAAAACCCCATATCTATTTGTGATAATCCATTTTAACATTTCTCCTTTCGGGATTTCACATTATGTGAGAACAAGGGGTCTCAATCCTAGGTTTCATGGGAGTCGAAACTTCGGAACACCAAACTTTAAACATGCTCCACTATTTCGGGATTTCCTCCATCAGGATTTCAGGATATGCGATGATAGGAGGTCTCAAACCTGGGTTTCCTGGGAGCCGAAAATCTGTAACACCAAACTCTAAACATACTCCCTTGTTTCAGGATTTCCTCCATCGAGATTTTGTGGGTCAGGTTTTCATGACTGACGAATACCTGGGGCACGCACTTAGGTACCACCGGTGTTGAAATACCGAAGTATATTAGCTTTTCCACACTCTATCATTCGGGACTTAGCTACACGCTATCATTTCAGGATTTTGCGAGTCAGGGTTTCAGGACTTGTAGGTACAAGGAAACTCACACTTAGGTACCCCAGGTGCCAAAACACCAAAGTATATTAACTTCTCCACACTTTATCTTTTTGGGACTTAGCTTCACACTATCATTTCAGGATTTTGCGGGTCGGGGTTTTGGGACTTGCGGGTGCAAGGAAACTCACACTTAGGTACCCTAGGTGCCGAAACAATGAAGTACATTAACTTCTCCACACTCTATCTTTTCGGGACTTAGCTACACACTATGATTTCGAGATTTCGCGAGTCGAGGTTTCGGAACTTGCGAGTACAAGGAAATTCACACTTAGGTACCCCAGGTATCGAAACACTGAATTACATTAACTTCTCCACACTCTATCTTTTTGGGACTTAGCTACATGATATCATTTCGGGATTTCTCAAGTCGGGGTTTCAAGACTTGCGGGTACAAGGAAACTCACACTTAGGTACCCCAGGTGCTGAAACATCGAAGTACATTAACTTCTCCACACTTTATCTTTTTGGGACTTAGCTACACGCTATCATTTTAGGATTTCACGAGTCAGGGTTTCGAGACTTGCAAGTACAAGGGAACTCATACTTAGGTACCCTGGGTGCGGAAATACCGAAATGTCGAAGTCTAAGAGGACCATTCTCTCTCGTGCAAGGTTTTTAAGACTTACGCCATAAA
>JASDQU010689576.1:57595-68923 GCA_032191745.1 Picea mariana | reverse complement strand
CATAAAAATCAAAGAACATGAGAGGAATTATGCCACACATGATCTGGAGCTTGCTTTCATAGTTCATGCATTGAAGATGTGGAGGCATTATCTCATGGGAAAAATATTTGAATTAAGGAAAGACCATGGTGGTCTAAAATAACTTTTTGAACAACCAAACTTGAATGCTAGGAAATCAAGATGGCTGGAATTTTTAAGTGAGTATGACTTTGACATCAAGCATATCAAGGGAAAGGAAAATAAAGTTGTTGATGCACTCAACAGAAGAGTACATATCATGCATGCTACAACTGTTTGTATGCATCAGTCAGATTTAGAGAAAAGAATTTTAGACACTATTGTTACAGATCAACATTACCTGCATGTAAAATAAAGTTTATAGCAAGAAAACGTCCATCAAAAAATTAAAGAGTATGAGATTAARGAAGATGGATTAMTTATGCATAAGAATAGAATTTATGTTYCTAGTTCCATAGAACTTAGGAGTTTGGTTTTAAAAGAAATGCATAATGTTCCATATGTTGGACAYCCTGGTTACTAGAAAACAATTGCAGCAGTAAGAAGCCAATTCTTTTGGCCAAGAATGAAGAAGGATGTTGTTGATTACATTTCTAGATGTATGGAATGTCAGAGAGTAAAATCTGAGCATAGACACCCAATGGTTTTGCTTTAACGATTTCCAATTCCAGAAAAGAAATGGGAAGTGGTAACCATTTATTTTATAACTAAATTTCCTAGGACAACAATGCAACATGATTCTATAATGGTAGTTGTGGATAAATTGACAAAGTCTGCTCATTTTGTTCTTGTGAAATTGACTTATACAACAACTAATATTGCAAAAATTTACACGAGAGAAATTGCTAGGTTGCATGGGATACCTAAGGCAATTGTTTCAGAAAAAGATAGAGAGAGAGTCAACCAAGTGATTGAAGACATGTTGAGAATGTATGTGATGGATAAACCATCTAAGTGGGAAGACTACTTGCATTTGGTTGAGTTTGCCTATAATAATGGGTATCAAGCTTCATTGAAGATGAGCCCATTTGAGGTTTTGTATGGTAGAAAATGAAATACTCCAGTGAGTTGGGACAACCCAATAGACAAAGTAGTACTTGGGATTGAATTGATCGTGGACATAGAAGACTAGATGGTTAGAATTATGCAGAGTTTAAAGGCGACTCAAGATAGACAGAAAAGTTATGCAGATAAGAACATGACAACTAGAGAATTTAAAGTGGGGGGGCATGTTCTTTTAAAAGTGAAGCCCAAGAAGAGATCATTGAAGTTGGGTAGATGTACAAAGATAGTAGCCACATGTTGTGGTCCATTTGAGATCTTGGACAGAATAGGGCCAGTTGCATACATGCTTGCACTGCCTGCTTCCATGAATCTTCATAATGTATTTCATGTCTCTTTGCTGAAAATGTATATACATGATCCTAACCATGTTATTGATTGGAATTTGATTAAGGTAGAGCCAAAGGGAGACATTCAGGTCCAGCTAGTGCGCATATTGGACATAAAAGTCAAAATTCTCCGGAATCGAGTTATAGAGCTGGTAAAATTTCAGTGGACCTTCTACGATCCTGAAGATGCTACTTGGGAGCATGAAGATTCCATGAGGGAAGAGTCCTCGCGACTTTTTGAATAAATTTTAAAATTTTGATTTATGTTTTGTATATGCACTGAGGACAGTGCCAAATAAAAGGGAGGGAAATGTAATACCCTGGTTTTGAGTCCCCATATAAAATAATGTATTTTGTTTATTTGATGAAAGGACAGAGTGACCAAACAATTAAAGAGGCCAGCATGCCTAGGAAATGTAATTTGATCCTTATTAATGATAAAATACATTGTTGGCTACGAGACAGACAAGGAAAAGAGTTATAGGGGGTTATGATTGCAAGAGAGAGGGGGCTTAAGGGGATAAGTCATTTTATCATATTTTATTTACCCATAATTGTTTTAATGGAGAGAAGTGGTTACATGTGCTTCTTGGGGAAAGGCCACGGGGTTCTTGATTTTCAAGTAAATATTTAAACCCATCTTGTGGGTTGTTTGGGGGTTCTTCTTCACTCACTATTGTAGAGCCTCTTTCGTCACCTTAGTGAGCAAAATAGAGGTGCTCGCAATCTTAGTTGGGTTTGCTAAGCAGGATAGCTGCAAGGAAAAGGGTTAGAGAAAGAAACATAAAACAATAACTAAGAATTAAACTAAAATAAAACAACAACTAAATTTATAAACATAGGGACATAAGGAAAAAAGAAACAATGAGACCCATGTCAGCAATGATAAGGCTGATATTAGTGAAAGAAAACACCGAGAAGCAAGGGGACTATGAGTCCCTTCTTCCTCCAAGGGAGGGCTCTTGGACCCCCACAAATAAGCTCTTCTTACAACTCTTGAAAATGAAAATGAAAATGGTGAAAGAATTCTTTGCTAATCCACTCAAGGGGTGAGATGGATTTCCCAATGAAATGATGCAAGTATACTCTTGGCAAGGATAGAAGATTCCTCAAGAGAATAATGGAAACATAAATTTTCTATGAATTTCTTGAAAAATGAAGTGTATCCATGGCCTTTTTATAGCATTCCTTTGAGTTATTGTCCAACTAGTTTGTAGTGTGTAAAGAGGCTAATTAGGGCATTTCTAGGTCTTTGACCAGCCACCTAGTCGAATCCAGTCCAGATTTGAGTGTCAAATAAACTTGGAAACTAAACTAGAAGTGGGTGGGAGGCCGACCACTCTCATAAATGCGTCATTTCTCAGGTGCACGTCTTTTTACGACCACAGTCGCGCATCGTGCGAGAATCTTGCTTTTTTTTTTCGCGCATGTGTGCGCGCGCCCTATGTCTTCATAGCGCCCTTTAATTTTTGCACTGTTTGTATAGTTTTTGACCCTTTGTGAATACTTTTGCGTTAATTCAGGTCCATGGATGACCTCATAACTATTTGATGATGCTAAATTCTTGTAACCATTTGTGGACGAAATTTCAGTGATAACAGATGCCCCCTGATGGATGAGGTTAGGAGCATACGTATAGCTGAAATCCATCAATGTTTCTTCTACTGAGAATGTTTTTGTAAGAGAGAGCAATAGTGGGATTGTCCAGAGCTATCCATTGGAGGGAAAAAGGAACTTGTAGAACTCAACCTTCTACAAGGTGTGTAAAAATAAACTGTGTACAAATGAGGCGGGCATGCCCCATGCTCGTGTCATGTAACTCAAAAAAGAGGAATGAAGTGTTGATGTAGACAACTGCAGTTCCCTCGGGGGCATTCGTGATAAAGGCAGAAGATGGTTATGTGGAGGAACATACTCTGAATGGTAGGCAGTGACATCTGGAAGAGGTATCACGAATTCTGTAGGCATTGATAGCCTAGCCAAGTTCAGAGGTCTTCGGCAAGCATAAGAACTAATTGCAATAGTCGCAAAGTAAGACACACCATAACATGAGAAAGTGTTGATGTCAAATGTTATGGGGGTCAACGACAGCAGGGAGAAATTGTGGTTCTCCCTGTGCCATCCCAGATCACTCATTGGATAGGTAATGAGAATCAATATACTGTCGCCCTTCTGGAAGATTGTGCTGATGTCGAAAAAAAGGGAGACACGACTCCCAAAAGCAAAGGGATTCGTGAAATATACTAGATGAGATTAGGAATTTGGAAGAGGTAGATGGTCGAAGTCAATATGTAGGAAGACTCAAGACTGCCCTTGGTTGGGGTATATGTGAGATAAAAGTGGCCGCAACCGTGCAATGAGGTCAAGTGTTAGGGGGACAGCAAGACATGGGCGAAGTTGTGCCAGAGGCGGGACAAAGTGAATAAACTCAGAGGGCAGAGGTAAGTGGCATGTGGGATACTTAGAGGATATGGAAGATGTCAATAAGGATAGATGATAAAGAGTGCCCCAACCAAGGGCAACATGGGTTGCGTTTGCCAACAAGGGAAGAAGGTCACCAAAGGTGACGACAAAAAGGTAATGTAACAGCTGGAAATAAAGGCATTTGTACAATAAATAAAGAATAATTTGGGATAAGTGTACAAATATAGAAATGGGTGCCCCAATGCAATATGGTTGGCCCAGGTAGGGCACAAATTTCTTGGAGAATTGGTGGAGGGTGGGGGCCCCATGGGTGGGTTTCTATATGAGGTAGGTGAAATGAAGGGAAATTGGTAGATGGGCAAACTGATTGTGGATGAAATGGAGGGTTTAGGATACTGCGGAGGTGCAGTCAAAAAATAGAACCATGGAGAGATAATCTGGGAGTCCGTTGGGAAAGATAGCAAAATGAGGAGAAGGAGCCTATGGTTGATTTGCGACATGATGTAAGACTATCGGAACTCCCATCCCTAAAGGGTTTTGAAAAAATAGCATGAGTGTCAAAGGCGCAAAAGGGTGCTATGAATGGGACAACTCATGTGGGTAAGAGTGCTATCGGGTGACAGTACCGAAGATGCAAATGGAGGTGTTGGTACTGCAGAGCCGGAAATGGGGATCCTAGAGGCAAATGTCAGAGGGTGTGACTGGAGATGCAAGTGAGATTCAGAGGGAATGACTACATGCCAGTACTAAGTATATACCTGAAGGGGTTGCATTGATGTATGATGACCAAGTACCTACACACATGAAAACCAAATACTTGACGTGAACAATATCTGAAGAGAATCGAACATATGAGAATTTATTTGATAATTTTGAATATGCGCATGCGTACCTGGTTAGGGTATGAAAAAATGGCATCCCAGGGGCCCAGGATGAAAAGAGGCATAGGGACTGTCATGATGTAGATGATGGGATGCTGATCCCGTTGTTGAAGACAGATTAAGAAATGAACACCCAGAGCTCTCAGAATGGTGAGTGGAAGTTTGGCGAAAAGGCCTATATATAGTTGTAGGGCCCACATTGCCACCTCTTTTGTACTTGCTGCTATAGTGACTGGACGAGAAGTATTCAGAGGAGATTTGGAGATTTAGGGAGGATGAGGCATCCGATTGAGGACCAGTGAGCTTCAGGTTAGTGGTCTGATCATCCTGCATAGAATTATTGTGAGAGTTTATGGGTCTCTTGCGATGCAACGGATCAGTGGTGGTCAGCTGTGTGTGATGGAGAGGGTGTTGGCTAGTGAGCACTTCACCTGGGGGTTGACACTGCATGCCAGGATGGTAGGGAAGCTGGACCACTATCGGTCCACGGATACCGGAGAGTCTTCCTTCGGGTCCAACCTAGTGGCCTGGTTTTTGGAGAGGGTGCCTATGTTGCGCCCTAGGATTTTATTGGGTGCGACTGGGGCGCGAGAGTCGTGACTAAAGCGGTGTTCAACTATTTTTCTTCGCCATGGTGGTGGTGAGGGTGATCACTTCTTTATTGCTGAGGTGGTGCAGGTGTGGCAGCAGATGCCGCAGGTGATATTGCAGTTCCCCTATGCTGGGGTTGACTTCCGGGAAGATCCGGACATGGTGTTACCTCCAGGGGAGATGTTTGACCGTCGAGGTATGTTGATGAGTTGTATATACATGTTTTTTTGAGATAGCATGACATACGTATATGATATAGATGATGATACTATATGTTGCTTGTTTGTATGTGCAGATGTGGCACCTCGTGGGTGCGAGGTGGAGTTGCGGAGAGCGTCGGCTCGTCAGGAGCCGGAGAGACTATCGCGGGGAGGGTCGTGGGTTGGAGAGAGACGTCGGCGTGAGGATGCCAAGGCGAGCCCAGCTGATCCTGAGAGAGCAGTGAGGAGATGTCGCTTTGATGACCCTGGTGTCGGGCCATCACATTCTCCTCCGGTGGGTGCCAGAGTAGATTTTGAGGACATACGTCATCACCTAGAGGTGGTGCTATAGGGCGTGCCTGAGGGCATGTGGTCTTGTATCCAGGATGAGGGAATCCTAGAATAGTGTGTGGGGATTCCGCTGCCATGGAGGGCCGTGGTACGACGGGCAGCAGTAGCAGGTGCTGCGATGACTGGACAACTACCTCTGGGGCAGGAGGGACCAGTAGTGGGTGGGGGACCACCACTTGAGGGAGGAGGTGGTGCTCTAGAGGCACCTTGAGTGGCGCTCTATGTATTGTTGTATTTTTGTATATAGACTGGTGAGCCCATTTTGTACCGAGGTGCTTCACTGACCTGCGGATACTTGTATTTTTGTATGTAAACATTTGGATGGCACTGTGGACCGTTTTATATATACATGAGTATACATTTTGAGATCTATGTGATGTTTACATGTGTTTTGTTAATTTGTTGATGATGTCTAATCTATATATGCTGTGACATGTTGTTGATGGGTTTATGTATGTGTAGAGGTAGCTTGATGTGATATATGCCAGTCTAACACAATATTAGCTAGGTTATCTATAATTTGATTCAATTGTCTTGGAATATGTGTAAATGTAATGGAATCAAAATGTCGAGATAAAATTCTAACCTACAGGTATTTGTGAAAGAGGCAAGGATCGCGTACACGGTACATATTGTTGAGCTGGAGAATGACTAGTTGAGATTCGAGAAAGATACTAAGGTGATGAATACGATGATGTTGGGCATCGGCCAGGAGGCCAATGATGGTAGTGTATTTGGCTTGGTTGTTGGTCGCTGAACCCAAACATATGCCACTCGAATGGAGCATTTCATGTGAGGGGGTGTAGAGAGCCCAAGCGGCTGAAGCAATATTTTGTGTCCAACGGCTGGCACCGTCGGCGTAACCGATGTGGTAGGTCAGTGGAGGAAGCATCTTTCAATAGCACAAATGATAGTTTAGACGTGAGGGATGGAAAAAAGATTAAAAACACTATAAAACAAATAAACTAAAGTAGAATGACTACGTTTAAGAATAAAATTTATTTAAGTATAACCCATTGACGGGTTCTTTAAGAGAGAGGCCTTCAGAAGAGGCTAGGATGTATGCACCTTTGGTGAGGCAATGTTGGATAATATATGGGCCATGCCATAGTGACTCGAATTTTCCATGGCCAAAGGTATCATGAGAGATATCGTAAGCCAAGACGAGGTCGCCCTCGCGAAATGAGCGAAGATTGACATGTCAATCAAAGGTAGCCTTTGATCATTTTTTAGCTGCCTCATTGTTCTGTAATGAAGATCGACAATCTTCATCCAGGGACTCTAAGTTCAGCAAGCACTGCTCCATTGGAGCAGTGTCGGGTAATAGCTCAATTGTGGTGCATAAGGTGGGAATTTCACACTCGATGGGAAGAGTGGCCTCAACCCCATGGACTATATGAAATGGTGTGAAACCAGTAGTTGTTTTCACAGCCATGCGTTAAGCCAATAGCGTGGAAAATAACATATGATGCCAATTGGTCTTATGTTTATTAACCATGCGTTGTAACATGGTCTTGAGGACCTTGTTAACTTCTTTGACCTATCTGTTAGACTGAGGGTAATATGGTGAGGCAAACTCGTGGAAGAATCCTAACCGAGATGAGAGTTCGACGAAAATCTCATTCTCGAAGTGTTTCCCATGATCGGAAACAAGTTGGAGTGGTAATCCAAAGCAAGATATGACGTGGTTAAAGAAAAAACATGCAGCGGTTTCAGCGGTATTGTTGAAGGTGGGCATAGCTTCAACCCATTTGGTGAAGTAATCGACAGCGACAACAATGTATTTGTGTCCATTGCTGGAGGGGGGATTACAAGTCATGAAGTCGATGCCCCATTTATAAAAAGGGCCGACAGTGATGACTGGATGAAGAAGAGAAGGTGGTGCTCGGGCTTTGTTGGCATAAAGTTGACACTTCTCGCATCGTTTCACAGTGTGAATGCAATCGTGAAACGAGGTTGGCCAAAAGTAACCTGCTCGGATAATCTTCTGAGCAGTGGATATTCCCGAAAGATGGCCCCCACATGCACCGATGTGTCAATCGTTCAAGACTCTATCGGCCTCATCAATGGTCAGGCATCAACAAAGAATGGTGTCGACCCCTCGCCGGTATAGGATGTCTCCAATGAGGAGGTAGCGGGGGGGCTAATGGCGAATACGACGATGATCATCTCATGAAAGGTGGTTACCAAACTTTTGAGTTCGAAGGTAGATGAGGATGTCACCATACCAAGGATCATCCAAAGTGATGTAAAAGAGGTGTTCGTCGAGAAAGTCGGTATTGACGAGGGCACTGGTTGTGTCAGAGGGGAGGGTTGTGACAAGTTCGGCAAGAACGAGGGATTTCTTGCTCTTAGGTGTTGAGAATTCAAGATCGTACTCTTGAAGGATAACAACCCATCGACCAAATTTGTTGTTAATTTGTCGACGACTGAGCAAGTATTACATAGGGTTGGAATCTACTACAACCTTAGTTGTGTGAAGTAGAATGTAGTGACGTAATTTCTGGACTGCGAGGATGAATGCAAGAGCTAGTTTCTCTTCGTGTTTATACTTCAAGGGTGGCCCTGAGAGGTTTTTAATAACGTAACAAATGACATGCTCACGACTGTTATCACCAAGCTGAATGAGAACTCCTACTACTGAAACAGTTGATGCTGATACGTAGAGGATATAGTCGCGATTGTAGTTAGGTGCACTAATTAAAGGGGCGTTGGAGAGTGCCATTTTAAGATCGTCAAATGACTGTTGGGCATGTTCATCCCAGTGAAATGGAATGTCGTGACGTAGTAAGTGAAGGAAACCGTGTGCGCAAATGGCGTAGTCTGGGACAAATTGTTGTAAAAATTTAGCCTTGCCTTGTAGGCTCTGAAGTTGACGTAAATTCTGGGGAGGTGGAATTTCAGTGATAGCTTGGACTTTGAGGGGGTCGATGGTAATACCACTTTAGGAAACAATGAATCCGAGGAGGCGCCCCGCTGTGACGCAGAAAATTCACTTGAGGGGATTCAAGTGGATGTTGTATTGACGACACCGTTGGAAGATGATTCGTAAATCATCAAGATGTTGGGTGTGTTTCTTGGATCGAGCTGTGAGGTCGTCCAAGTATGCGAGGATGATATGAGCCAAATCGTGAAAAATGTATGTCATAGCCCGTTGGAAAGTTGCGCCAGCATTCTTTAAGCCAAAAGGCATGACACGATATGAAAAAGTACCCCAATAGGTAGTGAATGCGGTTTTGTACTGATCAGCTGGGTGAATTTGAATTTGATTATAACCAGAGAAACTGTCCATGAAGAACAGAGCCTCATGGCCTGCGCAGTCGTCGATAATTTGATCAATGAAAGGCATTGGAAAGTTGTCTTTGGGACATGCGTGATTGAGATCATGAAATTTCGTGTAGACGCGGATAGTGCCCTATTTTTTGTTAATGGGTATAGGTTTGGAAACCCATGATGTATAGGCGATGAGGTAGATGAACCCAACAACGCGTAATTTGTCAATTTTGGCTTTGATTGCCGCTGCTTTGGATGGGTGTAGCGGTCATTGTTTTTGACGAACTGGTGTAATGTTGGTCTAGATGTCGATGCGATGTTCAACGATAGAGGGATAGAGGCTAGGCATTTTCGTGTATGACCAGGCAAAAACATCTCGATATTCCTAGAAGAGGGCTTTATAGGCGGTGATTTCTAGAGGAGTGCAAGTGGCTCCAATGGTGATTTCCTCGATGGCGCCATTTTTGATGGAAATGTCGATTTTAATGGTCGGGGAAATGTTGGCCATGTTGCCTTCTTCAAAAGCATTAGGGGAAAGAATGGGGTTTTTGAACCAGTCGATAGGCCCTGATGGGATAAAATCCTTGGTTTCGACCACGTATATGGGGTGTTGGTTAGGAGGAGTGGAGGCTTCCTGTGGAAAGAAGAGTGTGCGGTGGTGTAGCACACCCCATGGGTAGTCAGGGTTGTTTAACTCTTCTATTATTTCCTCGTCATAGTGGAATTGGCAGGAATACAAGGGGTCATGAAGAGTTACATTGGTGACTGTTGCTATGTGGCCACCCCCTGGTGATGAAGAAGCAGGGGGAACGACGCAAGGAAATTGTGATGGTTCGATCGACATAAACCAAATATCGAAGTATTGAGGAGTACCCGTGGTAGTTGGGTGTAAAATTTCTGTAGGGAAATGAGCAAGAGAGTTGGGGGGATTGGGGGCTGAATCCTCATATAAGTCATCCAAGAACCATGGAGGCATTGGAAGGGCCTTGGGTTCGGGATAAATGACATCAAGAACCTCTAGTGACGAGGTAAGGTCAACTATCGATTCTATGGGTCTTTGAAGCAGGGTCAATTGGCGTTGCATGTATACAACGATCATAGGACACCAGTATGTAAAATGATCTAAGGATTCACATAGACAGCAAGGGCATCTCATACGTTCATTAACTGAAGTTGTGACATAATGTATGTCAGTGAGTTTGGGTAGGGATGACGTAGCTGGATTGGGTTCGCTCTGGAAGCTTTGGCGTACTGTGGCTAATGTCTGTCGAAAGCATGGCAGTGTTGGGCAATGGTGGGTATAATGGCCATATTCTGAACATATAGCGCAAGCGAATTTGGTTCACAACCCTTTACTACTTGAATGGGGGGTGGTAGCGGCAGTATTGGCTATAGTGGCGAGTGTTGAGGGAGTTTGATTGAGTGGAATCAAATTCTGTAACTCTAGTAGAGATGGGCAGTTGTTGGTTTGGTGTCCATCTTTCTCACATAGCATGCATAGAGGTTGGACGCACGTGGGAAGTGGAGCTATGGACTCCTTCTTCTTTCGCCTGCCCCCAGCTGTGGCAGGGAGGGTAGTGAGTGGGGGTGTAGAGGGTATGGTGGGAGTAAGTATGGGAATCATCATTGGGATTTCTTCCATTTGGGGGGGAAGGGATGGTTGAGGGACCATCTCGGGTGGATGTAAATACCAAAATGGAATTGCTAACACCATATTAGGGAGGGTAAGCGTTGCGGCTACTTGAAAAGCTTTGATGCCAGGTGGAGGGTAAAAGAAGGGGATTTGAGTGATGGCTTGGGGAACTGTCTCCCAAACTAGGATATGACCTTGGAGAGGGGTTAAATCGTCGAATAGCGGGGTCGACGAGTTCGTAGGACGCTCGTGAGGGGGAAGTTTTGTGACTAGTGGGATGTCAGATATGATAGAAGCCTCCCTAGGAGGAAGGGTATCTTCTGTGTTAGTTTTGTTAGATGATACGGTGCATACTTGATTGGAAGGATGAAGGAGCGGTGGTGCTCCATGGTAAGTTCCTAACAATGATGGATCTTTGAAAATTCTAGGACCCATCTTGATGAGTGGGTATGCGTCATGACTCCTGTGGATGAGAGGAAGAATGTTATTGATGTTGGCAGATGGGTTAGGCTCGTAATGTGAGACTTGGTCAATGGTAACGATCTTCCCATTGTGGGGGAACATCA
>JASDQU010689575.1:14514-30054 GCA_032191745.1 Picea mariana | reverse complement strand
CTTGGATTTACCCTTGTTTTTATTCTTAACTCTCAGTTGTTGAGATGAAGTGGCTTAGAGGTTGGAGCATGAGTGGAAGTAGTTGTGGTGTTTGAAATGAAACTTGGTTTCGAAGCAAGTCTTGTTGGATCGTTCGATGGACTTGGAGCATGAGGGATCAAATCGTAAAGTGTGCCAGACTGGGAATATACCAAGTCCAAATACTGGGCACGTCTAATAGCCTAATCCTCAGTAACAACATTTCCCATAGAAACATCACGTGAAATGAGAGGCAAGAACGACTTTGTAAACCAATTGCGAGGAGTTGGTCTGGAATTGGAGCGTTAATCAATTGTCTTCGCCATCTCCACTCATAAATATGATCATATATGTGGGTAGAAGAGGATTGTCAGAGTGAGGTCAAAATTTCTGTACCAGCATCGTACCATATAGACAACTGGAAATGCATTAGGAAATCCATGGAAAGAGAACTAAAGTCGACAAAGGAGTTATGCGACAGTTCAATATACCATTTCGTTTTTGCACCTTTAAGTGTTCTCTGAAAGAGTCTCAGATGTATGGAATCGTCCATAAAAAAGTTTGAATAACACCATAAATGGAAAGTCATAACAATACTTTTAGGATCTTCCCCATGTTTTTCATCGAATTTCAGGATGTTGGACGGTAATTTGGTAGGGATGGTAAGCCAAAATGGGGGATGCTGAATGAGATCGTTTGTCAAACACGATAGATATGGTAGATATAACGTAGCCAATAATGGAAGCTTTCGGTTAGCATGTGGATACTGGTGGTAACCATATGGCATGGGAATACCAACAGGGCCATATCCAGGTTGCGGTGAGATGGAAAAACTAGATGGTCCTCCCATATATGGTGGCTGCCCAGGTTGTCCACCCATGAAAGGTGGTTGTCCTAGTTGTCCACCCATGTATTGTGATGGACCTCCTACACAATGTGATTGAACTAATGTTCCCCCCATGTATAGTGATTGAAGGGAATGTTGCATTGGAATCATGGGGTTTACAATTTGATAGGGAAAATTTCCTTGCGGAGGAATGCCTGCCGGATTGGGTTGACCCCACAAAGGGTTAGCAACTACTGGAAATGGCTGTTCAGGATACATGCCAATGGTAGTGATAGAAGGAATCGTAGGAGTGGTTTTCCCCTAGGATTGTTGATGTTGAAACCATGTAGGTTTTCCCCCAGTAAAAATTTTCCTTGCAACTAAAGGTTTCCCCCCAGCTAAAGGTTGGCCTCCCATTGAAGATTGACCTCCAATGTAGGGTGTACTAATATATGATGTGTGATATGGAGGCTGAATATCTTGTGTAACCATGGTTGTGTGAACGACTTGATTTCTAGCCACTTGACTGATGGAATTACCAAGTAAAGCACTTGGTATGTGCATGTGTGGAAATAGTGAAGCAAGAATATTTCTTGACCCATGTGCGAAGGAAGATGTATGCACAAGTGGTTGAGTCAGGTTTACCTGGGTCATTGATGTTTCTTTTAAATAAGAAGCATCAACAGTAGCAACTATAGGGGTTGTGGAAAAAGATAAGTTCCCAATTCCTTTAGAAAAACCAAAAGATGATGGGTTCGTGCCAAAAGGTTGTGTAGTGGTGGAACTGGGTGGTAACTTGTAAGAAGAATAAGCATCAAAATATCTCGTGGATGGTGGATCAATGAGTGGGTGGATGAGTGGATCAGTAAAAATATGATTCATGTAAGATGTAAGGCTTTCTACAAAGGTTGTGACCAATTCTTCAATGTGATGGGCACTTCCAGGAGTTATTCTCCCGGTTTCAGAAGGTTGATATGCGATCATTCCTTCGTAAAAAACATTATGTGGAGGTTCCTGAATGCCAGGATCCATACCTTGTATACTGTGAAATATTCAATCCTAAGGTCGACTATAAAAATCAAAGAAACACACTCCTATGAAAACTAAGAGCAATCAACCAAGCAACAACAGGCTCAAGGATCTTCTGAAGATGGGATATCAAGCCACCAATGAAGAAATGAGGGTCTCCTTGATTTGGAATTGATGAGAGTTAACACAATGAATTTTGTTTCAAAACAAGGGGCATTGGCTAGGACATCTAGTAGACCTCCCAGTCTTGACCCTTTTCCACCTCGATTATATTTTTCAGAACTTTCCAGTGAATTCTCTACTACCCCTTCCATCAAATATCTATGTTTTTTACTTCCCTCATGTCTTGATTGATTCCATCAAGGAGCTTCCATATCTCATCAAACCAATCATGATGAGTATCTTCATATGTAGAAATTCATTCCTATGTGGCATGGCCCCGACATGGTGTGCCATATGATGCCAATAATAGCTCACGAGTTCATCAATTATGAAAAAGATCCTTGGCATGAACCTAGAAATGGGCTCTACTTGGTGTAAATTATCAAGATGTGCAGTGCCTTGTACATGGGTGTGTGGTGTGAGTGCTTTGGTTTTGCATATGTCATGTCCAAAAAATCCAAAAATGTTTTCTTTTTTGAGATTTCATTATGCATTTTGACACTAGGAGTCTAGTTTACATGTGTTGACAGGATTTTAGAGACATTTTTCTTACAACGATGAGGACATCCATTGAAATTAAGGCACACATTCCCAAAATTGACATATAGGGATAGGTTCTTCCCTACATTTCTCTTGCATTATTAACCATCCAAATTGCCCGCACTATGCCTTAGGTTCAAACCCGACCAATTGCGACATTAGCCACTCTTTTTGCACATTGTAACTGGGTCAGTAGTGCCTTCCCTTCATGAGAACCCTAGTTAGCACTCAGATTTCCATCTAGTTCCCATGATATGATTTTCTTGTAGGCCCGAGAACCCTCTCTAGTGCTTTATCCTCTGAAATTGAGCCACATTCACTCTCTTTCCATATATTTTTCCAGCCTTCCTGGAGGGGGTTCCCACCATTTCTGTTGTTTAAATGGTCTCACTTTATTAGTATTGTTGTCTCACTGCTTATTTCTACTACATTGCCACTTTCTTCCATTGCTTATCGCACCACAACCATGCTTGACCACTAGACATCTATTTGGTACCATTTTACAACACCCCTAGACAAGATCCGTTGTTACGAGTGGTCATCATTTACCGTGTTTCTTTTTGCAGTCCATTTCCTAAGTCATGTTCCATGCGCCTGGAATTTCATTGCAAACCACTCATTCTCTTTAGTTGAGCTTACTATTACTCGTTTGGCACACTCGTTAACCAACCATGACAAAGGTACACCCTGGAGTCTCCTTTAAGTTTTTTTTAGACTCCCTAAACATGAAAATATTACCAAGTGAGCTTGTTTCCTTTCACACCCATTAAATGGATTTGAAAGGATGTCTATTGGGTGTAAGTTTAACCCTTTTTCGGACAAGATGAACTAATTACGAAAAATGAATATTGTAGTCAACCATTCTGTAAACTATAAACTGTTCAATGAGGAAGAGGGAAGGGGAAATAGATCATAATGAAGCATCAAACAAGAAATATATAATCACAATCACGTGATTCAAGACAAAAAAGAGGAAAAACTAGTCAAAGTCCCTCCTCAACGGAGTTGCCATTTTTCTTTTGTGAGAAATCTTACCCTGCAGATAGGCTAAGATCCCCTTTGAACCAAGACTCCTATCTTTGGTCGAAAGACATAAGATAACAAGTGTTTGATACTTTCCCTATAGATCTAACTCAATCAATCAAGAGAGAAGAAGAATGTGGCGTACCTTGTTGTGATGTTCATCCTCTATGCTCCAATCTTTGGGCCTGATCTCCAAGCTCCTCAACAAAACTGAAATCCCGCAAAGACTAGAAAAAGGAACTCTTCCTCCTACTATAGATCATTATATAAAGAAGATCTATCTATGAAGACTCAAACGACAATAGACAAGCAAATGAAGAATACAAGTAGTTGAAGGGAATATGCCAAGTTGATATTAATTGGAAAGCCAAAGAAGGCACTTACAAAGCATGATTTACGATGCAGTCACTTCTCCAAGCTCTCCTCAGCCAACCCTTGCATGAATCTTGACATCAAAATTTTGATGCTTCCTCTAGAATCAAATGTTTTATACCTCTAATCTCCCCCCCTTCACCTTGGAAATACCTTCATTAATGTTTATTTAGTTTTCTTCCTCAACTCTTGAATTCATATTCTCAACATCCTTGCCTGTTTTAAGCCCCATTTTTTTTTTCATTCTGCCTATTAGTCTTTTTCGAGTCTATTTGAAAGTGTTCATTCCTAGATCCGATTGATTTTCCTTAGATCTATTATTTTTTTCCACTCGTACAATCGCGGTCGCGGGTTACTTGTGCACATAGAGTGACCACACCCCTTTTTATCACATGTGGATCCACTACAAAATGTGAGCACCTAAAAATCACACTGAGCAGTGTGACTGATGTTAGGAGTCGCGAGTCTCTTTATGTACATAATGCAACTGATCACTGTGTCTTAACTAGCAAGGCATGACCAACCACTAAAAATATGTGTTTTGGAGGGACATACTTCAAATCTAGCCGAGATATTCTTTCTGTCTTTCCTTATAGTCTCATGAGTCTTTCTCAGATCTGTTCCAGAATTCATCACTACAACCTTTTTTCAAGTCTTTTTTTTTTTAGCATTGAAATCTTGGGTTTTCTGTGTTGAATACATCCTTGTGATTGAATATTTTCTTCCTTAGGTGCTTGTTTTCTTCATCTTTTTTATCTTTTGATTTCTTTTTAAGCATCATTGAATCCTTTCATTTTGATTGAAAATGAGAGAAAAAGAGGAGTCTCTTTTGAGTTTTCATGCAATTTGGAAAGAAGAAAATAAAAGTTTTGCATCCTACTTTCGTAGTTGGAGTGTTTTGGTACATATTTGAAAGAGCTTGTATCTGTTTGGGATTTCAGAGCCATTAATTTGATAGTTTTGCATTTCAAATTTTCTCCATTTGATAAAGGAAAAGTGAAAGTTGCATGTTTTTGGGTGTTTATTTACATTAAGAAGAAAAAGATCTCTTGTCCTTCCCTTAGATAGAATTCATTGAAAGAGAAATATTTGAATTTCATTCTTTCTGCATGGTTTTGGAGTCAAGTAATAACATCATTAGTTTCATCTGCATGCACCCTACTAAGTAAAACAATCATTAAAATTAACCAACATGTTTAATAAAATTAATTAGACATCTTTTGTTTTATACCACACCAAAAATAGTATAAGGATAGGGCCTTTGGATTAGGGTGAAGTGAGTAAACTATCCAAGGCTATTAAATGAGATTGTGTAATACTAGAGAGAGTAAAAATCCAATAGTAGAAAATAACATTAGTCATGAAATATCCTCTCACACAAGAGTCAAACACGAGGTCAAGTGAAGCAATCAGTTGATATTTCCCCTCCTCCATTCGCCTAGTGAGACTATTGCAAGTTTGGGGCTTTGGAGAGTGGCAAGTCCTTGGGGTGACACCACTTCTGCTTAGTTTTTGGGACACAGATTTGTGTCCGGAATTCCCATGCCCATTTTCTAGACTTGACTGTTGATTGTACCCCACTGATTGTTCATTGTGATTTGGTAGACATAATAACCTCTCCTAGGATTCCACACAGGTGAATGTAAGGGGTATTCCTTATGGTACCTACGACAAACATTCAATCTCAACTTCAACAAACTTTGAGGGCATTTTCCTACATTCTCTTACTTGAACCTTGGGGAACTGTTGTGTGAATATTATCATAACTGTTTCTCATATCTTGGCTGATGGCTTAATATCCGGTCTTCGGAAGATCCTTTCACTTTTTTTTTTCTTGGGAATACAACACGGGAAACCCCCGAGTACTTCCCCACATTTTGTGGATGGTAAACAGGGTAAACCGTTCGGCCTGATTACATTCCTAACCTAGTGGGGACATCAAGTGAGGCCCCAAATAGGGTCCTGGCTAGGGATTTGACCTCAAAACCTCATTCGAGAAAACAATGACACTCATCCACTTGAGCTAACCCACTGGTCTCAGAAGATCCTTTCACTTAATTTTTTCTTGGTTGATTACCTTTAGATTTCTGAGGGGTGTGTTTTTCCGACATTCATAGTTGGATTTAGGGATCATTATTTCTATTACACTTTCATCATGGCCAACCAAGGTCTCCGAAGATCTCCGAGAATGCAAGGGTTGGAACCTGAAGAACACAATATTCCACACAACCCTTCAAACGAAAGAACTATTAATGAATATCTTGCTTTTGAAATTGGGAGCGTAGCTCCCTTGAGTGACCATATTGAAGGGGAATTAAAAATCAACGAGGAAGGCTCTATCCCTCCCACAAATCCCCCTTTTACTGGTCATTATAACCCACTACTTGTTGAGCTTCCTTCAACAAAGTTTATTGATTCTTTTTCTTCTTACCACTTACCACACGATATGTACAGTAGGCGATATTCTAGCATGGATGCAACAACACCTAACTATACAGATGGAATAGTGATACCCCCACTTAATCCTGAGATAACTGCTCTGGCATACATCACTACTACTAGAACTTCCCCATTTTGGGGAACATCGTTAACCCAGGTTACCCCATCAAAACCACCCACAAAAAACAACTCCTTTCACACATGGATCGAGTTCTCTTCCCACCACCTTGGCTACATATATGTTCACACCAAGTTCTTTGATTGGATGTTCTATACCTTTTCCCTCTATTCATATGGCCTGTAGTGTCACTGCCTTGGGCCCTGCGATAAGTAACTTTTTTTTTTCCCTTCCAGTCAATTAGGTAACATGATGACAACCACACCAACTATTCATCCTACAAAAATCGTTCAACCTACACCTATGAACTTTCAAATGGGAAGTTCTCATTGGGGGAAAGTTAAAACTGGGGGGAAAACCTCAGTTGTAGGGAAATGTTTGACATGAGGGAAACAACCACTTTGAGGGAAAAAACCACCTTGGGGGAAACACGCAGCTGGGGCGAAACCTCTAGTTGTGGGGAAAAAACCACCTTGGGGGAAACAAGCAACTAGGGGGAAACCTCCAGTTGTGGGGAAACAACCAGTTTGGGGGAAATCCCTTATTGGAAACCAACTAGGGAAATCCTTGGCTAGAAACCAAACTCAAGCCTTAGGGCAGACCATTCCGACAGGCCCTACAGGGATTTATATTGGCCTATTGTATCTGGGAGTTCCAAGAACTCTGTGGGGTCAACCTAATCTGACATGTATTGTTCCGTAAGGAGCCTTCCTCACTCAAACCATGAACCCCATGTTTCCTACTCCCCAACCCTCTAATAAACAATATATAGGAGGACCACCAGGTGTTACAATGCCATCGCAACCTGTATATGGTCCTACTAATACTTTGATGCCACATCTGTACTACCGGTATTCACAACCAAACCGACAACTTCCCTTTTTGACTACATTATATCTATCTGATTTGTCGCATTTTACTAAAAAATCCATACAACATGCCCCATTCTGGCCACCCATCCCTGCCAAAATACCCTATGATATCCCAAAGTTCGACGAGAATGCTGGAGAATATCCTAACAATCATGTGACGACCTTCCATATTTGGTGTTCTTATACCTCCTTAATGGAGGATTCAATTCGATTAAGACTTTTCATAGAACTCTCACAGGTTCGACAACGAAATGGTATACAGAATTGTCATGAAACTCCTTTGTCGACTTTAATTCTCTTGCTATGGCATTTAGGACCCATTTCCAACTACCAATCTAGTATGAGATTGGTATCGAGCTTCTAACCTCGCTTATGAAATCCACCTCCACTCATATTTCTGATCATATTCATGAATGGAGGTAGCAACGACGGCTTATTAAAGCCCCAATTATGGACCAACTCCTGGAAGATTGGTTTACTAAGTCACTATCTCCACCCATTGCTATATATTTCACCATGTGAGGTGCTATTACTGAGGAGCAAGCAATCAACCGTTCTCAAAATTTGGACTTGGTATATTCCTAATCTGACACACTATATGATCTGATTCCTCATGCTCCTCGGTTGTCGAACAATCCATCTTGACCAACCCCGAAATCCCATGTTGACATCATGGTAGGTTCCATAAAAATATAGTCTGTGATCCAATCGACTGGGAAACAAGGCCATATAGCCTCCACCCCAGCCTCATCCTAGACTGGTACCAATACCAAATATGCTCCCTCTCCTGCGCAAACCTTCGAGGTGAATGTGGTTCAATCCACATCATCTTAGAAACCTGGAGACAAGAATAAAAATAAGGGTAAATCCAAAAATATTCTAACTAACAAGAGAGGACAAAAACCCAAGACCCNGTCTGTGATCCAATCGACTGGGAAACAAGGCCATATAGCCTCCACCCCAGCCTCATCCTAGACTAGTACCAATACCAAATATGCTCCCTCTCCTGCGCAAACCTTCGAGGTGAATGTGGTTCAATCCACATCATCTTAGAAACCTGGAGACAAGAATAAAAATAAGGGTAAATCCAAAAATATTCTAACTAACAAGAGAGGACAAAAACCCAAGACCCTAATGCGGGGGGAAAAAGAAATAAAAAATACCCTTGCATGGTATGTAAGGAGGACCACTTCACCAAGGGATGACCTTGGCTTGTCGAGGTTCATCAATACCTCAAGCAAGGGGGATATCCTTCCCAACCAATGATATTAACGAATCCCCCACCCCACCAACATTAAAAAATAGTAGTACAAGCTCCTACACCCCCACATGAGGGAAATGCAAGATCCTCAACTGTAAATATTATGATGGTTAAATTGATGGTGGCACTATACACTAGAGAGAAGAATTATGACTCCCAAGAAGGTGAACCTTCATATAAGGATCCTCCATCGACTACACCACCCAATGTCCCTCTCACTTAAGAGTAACTAGCTTTCGAACCCACACTTCACCGTCCAAAAGGGGTACTTCGACGGACTACCCATAATCCGAATGCTCGATCAGCTCAACACTATAGTATAGTGGAAGATATAGCCCATGTAACATGTGCCATGTTAGCACTCGAAGTGTTGCAGAGCTGTCCTTCACAACAAACAACCTTTCTATAACCCATAGGGGAATCAACCATTCAGAGTCAAACATTATTTCCTTTGACATAGAACAAAGTGAGACGCATCTCTCACACCAACTAGCATTGCAAATCACAGTCAATTGTCTTAAAAAGAATATCTTTTGTACGATGATCGATGAAGGAGATACCACTTGCATTATGTCTTTGTCATGCTGGAAAGCCCTTGTTTATCCTTAGATCACCACATCTCAAACCATCCTAAGATATTTTGATGGACATGTTTTCAAACCCCACGAAATTCTCACCTCCTTATCCATTGAGCTCGGGGGAAAGATTGTCTTCGTAGAAGTCAAAGTAGTAGATTCCACACTTGAATATAATATGATATTGGGTCACACTTGGTTCTATGTAATGAAGGATATTGCATCCACTGTCCTCCATGTCATATGTTTTCCCCATCAAGGAAATATAGTTACTATCAATCAACTCGATTATTGCACACCCGACTTCCAAGCCAATCCAAACACCAATGTGTATTTTATGGGTGAGTCTTCTAGGGGGTACGAAAGTGTAGGTATAGGTATGTTTAAATATCCATATGTTATGGGGATATTCCCACTTCCTACACCTGACACTACCCATATCACTCCTATCAACATGATTTTCTCATCTATCGATGAATCCCTTGGGTATGTTGATCCTTGGGTGGTACCTCATCCTGAGGATGTTAACTCACATGGAGAATCCATCCCATCAACATCCATTGATACTGGTCAACAAATCCATCCTCATGTGGAGTGTCATCAACCTTCTCCACCCATATGGGTTTTTGACTCTCTCGGTTCACATGATTTCCTAGATACTAAGTTTCCTTCAAAAGAGGCCAGCCCAGAAGTCATGGCTTCCATTGATAAGCCCAGAGAGGATGAGGATCATTGCACCTTCCTTCTCCCTAATTTGGAATTGATGAGAGTTAACACAATGATTTTTTTTTTGAAACAAGGGGCATTGGCTGGGACATCCAGTATACCTCCCAATATTGACCCTTTTCCACCTCGATTATATTTTTCAGAACTTGCCAGTGAATTCTCTACTACCCCTTCCATCAAATATCTATGTTTTTTACTTCCCTAATGTCTTGATTGATTCCATCAAGGAGCTTCCATAGCTCATCAAACCAATCATGATGAGTATATTCATATGTAGAAATTAATTCCTATGTGGCATGGCCCCGACATGGTGTGCCATATGATGCCAATAATAGCTCACGAGTTTATCAATCATGAAAAAGATCCCTGGCATGAACCTAGAAATGGGCTCTACTTGGTGTAAATTATCAAGATGTGCAGTGCCTTGTACATGGGTGTGTGGTGTGAGTGCTTTGGTTTTGCATAAGTCATATCCAAAAAAATGTTTTCTTTTTTGAGATTTCACTATGCATTTTGACACTAGGAATCTAGTTTACATGTGTTGACAGGATTTTAGAGACATTTTTCTTACAACGATGGGGACATCCATTGAAATTAAGGAAAAGATTCCCAAAATTGACATATAGGGATAGGTTCTTCCCTACATTTCTCTTGCATTATTAACCATCCAAACTGCCTGCACTATGCCTTAGGTTCAAACCCGACCAATTGCGACATTAGCCACTCTTTTTGCACATCGTAACTGGGTCAATAGTGCCTTCCCTTCATGGGAACCCTAGTTAGCACCTAGATTTCCATCTAGTTCCCATGATATGATTTTCTTGTAGGCCCAGGAACCCTCTCTAGTGCTTTATCCCCTGAAATTGAGCCACATTCACTCTCTTTCCATATATTTTTCTAGCCTTCCTGGAGGGGGTTCCCACCATTTCTGTTGTTTAAATGGTCACACTTTATTAGTATTGTTGTCTCATTGCTTATTGTTGCTACATTTCCACTTTCTTCCATTGCTTATCACACCAAAACCATGCTTGACCACTGGCCATCTATTTGCTACCATTTTACAACAGCCCTGGACAAGATCCGTTGTTACGAGTGGTCATCATTTACCGTGTTTCTTTTTGCAGTCCATTTCTTAAGTCATGTTCCATACGCTTGGAATTTCATTGCAAACCACTCATTCTCTTTAGTCGAGCTTACTATTACTCCTTTGGCACACTCATTAACCAACCATGACAAAGGTACACCATGGAGTCTCCTTTAAGTTTCTTTTAGACTCCTTAAACATAAAAGGATTACCAAGTGAGCTTGTTTCTTTTCACACCCATTAAATGGATTTGAAAGGATGTCTATCGGGTGTAAGTTTAACCCTTTTTTAGACAAGATGAACTAATTATAAAAAATGAATACTGTAGTCAACCTTGGCTAGAAGATTTCTCCCTTGTATTGTTTTATACTTTTTCGGGCTCATGGGACTAATTTTATGAAAAAGAATACCCTTGGAGTATTCTTTAAGTACTTTTCATATTCTCTAAACGTGAAAAGAACAATGAGTTTATGTTCTCTAGACTCATAATATTATACATTGAAAGACCCATATGGGATCAAACCCCTCCTTCAGGTTCGTTAAACATGTGATGAGGGACTCATCGAATATGGGATATATCGAGCATATATTATCCTCCTCAAGTTCGTAAAAAAACAAAGGGGTACTCTCCATTCATGGTTGGTGAAAATTTGAGGGGTTTTTAGTCTAGTCATCTTCACAAATGGCAGTCGTCCATCAAGTCGCCCTTGAAAAACATACCTATTTTACGTCTATGTCACAATTGGGTTATCCATTGCCTCTGAATTACTAGCATCTCCTTACGTGTTTAGACTCTACTGACTGATCACTCTTCCAGTCTCCCATGGAGAGTATTTTGGTCATTATCAAGTCTATGCTACCAGGTCAAGTTGTTTTTCATGTTGTTTTGTTAAAGGGAATTTCACCTGTGTCGACCATTTTTAGTCCTTCAACCCATTTATCTTGGAGATCCCTAAGTTATTTATTCTCTACTTTATACACTATCTACCTTTGTATATTTCATGTCGATTGATGGGGTATACATCAAGGCCCTCCTTCGACAGATTTCATCCTGTGGACACCAAATCATTATCCAGGATCAAAATCTAAAAACCAGTTAGTACCTTGGGTCTTGTAGACATCAGTGGCAAGTTTCGTCACATTTCCAACAATGGGTTTACATCATTGGCTCCTGCTAAATGAGTCTATGAGTGTTCAACTACAACTCATCTCTTCACACTCACTATATTGTACTAGGTATCTTGGGGTCCATCATCATCATCGGTGGATTCCCTCATGTCTGTTAATTGTATCCATTAATGGATAGTAATTAGATGGTTTCTACCATGCTCGACATCAACTCATCTATTCAAATGTTGTATATTCATACCATTTGGGGTTTGAGATGAATACCTTGGGTTGGGACCACATCATTCCTTTACAACATCCCCTCCCAAGTTGTGATGGATTTATTCACGAGTTCTTTAGAGATCGCTAGAACAACGAGTCATCTCACTAATTTGTATACTGTGACATAAATCCACATTTGTACTTGGTCATGGATATGTTCTCACTTTTGACATGGATCCACAATGTATTATTTCGTGGACATGATATAGTCAATTGTGTCATGCATGGATCCACAGTGTAGTGTTTTTGGTGTCTATGCTTAGTTTCTATTACCGAGCATGGGTATGCCTGCCTCGGGGATGTTCTTCTTTATGCGAGACTACTGTTAGCTTATTCCCATCTTCCTTTGCCTCAAGCTCCATAACTTTTTTTTGTAAATTATTTCATACATCAGACACCTCTTCTGACCTCATACTTTACGGGGCATCTGTTATACAATTATTTTCAACTTGATTACCTGATGGATATTCTCTAGAGGTTGTCAGGCTGAAACACTGATTTATGTCACTTTTCCCTTGAGTATACACCATCCTTTTTCCTGGTCGCGAGCTATCCTTTTATAGATAGTGATCCAAATTGATGGTCACACCTTGCTCTCTTGTAAATCATGACTGGTCACATCTTGTAGGAATGCAGGGTGCAATTGGGTCTATTACTCTTAAATTAGGAATGGTTACAATGATGTGGGATCAAGCTCAGATTTCTCGTAATTCGACCTCGAGAATCTTGTTATTTTGAGTGTCTAAGATTTATCCACGATCTCATCTCTTTCATCCTATATATTGAGGGCCTCTCATGGGAAAAATGGGGAAAATAAAGAGTAAACTTATAATGTCAAATTGATTAGGGAGCTTGGGAAAGGAAATTAGGAGAGGCTTCATCAAGCTATTTATTTGTAAGTTGTAATCTTTTTTCCTTATTAATAGAAGATGCACATGATTTTCCCCTCTAATTGATTGTATATGGTGATTATAATATTTTTAGAGAGTTAATATTTTCATGTCTTTATGTCATATTATTAGATATATTAGTGATTGATACATGTTACATTTGATCTCGTGAGAGGTGTTTGTTGGTGTTCTTATGTGTGCATATCTACATTCATGAAAGTGAAGGACATATTCAAAGGACTGAACGACCAAGGAGAATGTAGGGACAACCATGGAAATACCGAGTAAGTCTTCTACTCTTTCATCTTAGAGATTGCTTCATGTATGTTATATCTAGGAAATTCTTTAGCTTGCATCTCTATTCTATATTAGGTCTAGGAAGAGCCTAAGGGAGGTAACTCTTGCAGGGTACATTTATCCTACAACAACATCTTTCTTTTGGCCTAATGTTGTTTCATCTTCATCGCTAACCAATTCTTCAAAAAAATTGTTGCTTCCTTATCTAACAATCTCTGCAAATTGAGTATTTCTTCTTTCCAAAATTATTTAAACTTCCAAATATTTTTCAACACTACTTGGTGAAGGTTAATTTTCAAAATTGTTTTCTCTCAATCTAGTTTCCCTAATTTGTATACCTCCATTTAGAGCTTGGTCTAAAATCTAGTCTTAAAAATGCTTCTTAAATGTTTTATATTCTTCGTATGATGGAAAAATATTAGGGAGCATTGCATGAATTAATCCCTTCCAACCCTCTAAAACCCCTTTGATCTTGAGCTTGCTACAATTGTTCATGTGAAAGGATGATCTCAACAACTTAAATTATAGACTAAGGTCGATGCCCTAGAATGGCATGAACACAAAACTCTACCAATGAGGATTGATTTTTCTTATGCAAAAATCTTGTTGACCAATCTTAACAATTAAGAATTTCATAGGTATTTAATTTCAACATTGCTTCCTATTATCACAGGATTTGTGGTTGCGAAAATCCCAACACAGTATCACAAAATCTTGTGTAACTACATGAAATCCTACCACTGTCACCTTAGTAAGAAATCCCCTCGTTTTAGTAATGGAGGAGGTCCAGCACAAGGGAGGCTTCCCTGGTAACCTCAAGGGATCAAAGTAACAAGTTTGATAGCCAAGCCTACCACCCCCTCTCTTGGTCACCTAAGTCA
The DNA here is from genome assembly GCA_032191745.1 of Picea mariana. Lineage (NCBI taxonomy): Eukaryota > Viridiplantae > Streptophyta > Pinopsida > Pinales > Pinaceae > Picea > Picea mariana. The sequence continues at coordinate 15,552 of JASDQU010689575.1, read as the reverse complement.
ACCTCTAGGTCTATGAAATGGATGAGGTTAAAAGGTGTTTGAGTACCTGCCCAGAACAAGAACACTTTATAACAATTATATGATCAATTCCAACTACAAAAATGCAGTTCGAACCTCATGAGACACTAGATAATGTAAATTGGCTATGGCTAGTACAAAATCATAGTAATGCAACAATTTACAACAACAAATACAAGTTTGTAACAACAAAAATAAATATGCCTTAGAAATGCAACAATGGACTACAAAAACTCAACATTTACTCATTATAACATTACCTAATTGTTAGATGCAATTTCTGGTATCTTTAATCCACCTTTAGATTAATGTATGTATTAAATTAGTGTGTGCTGGGATGCTTGTAGTTAGCTCAGGTTAGAGTTAGCAAAATTAGTAAGTGCTGGGATGGTATTAAATTAGTAAGTTAGCTCAGGTTAGAGTTAGAAAAATTAGTAAAAATCTCGAGAGAATGAAAATTGAGAGTTTGTTGATCACTTTCACCACAATAGAGCTTAAATGATTAGTTCCATAGGGATATGGAGTCTTTTACAACGTTAATACGATATGTATAGAGAATGATAATAGCAAGATCTAAGAGATAGGGTTTGAAATATAAGGTGCTAGAACATTAGGGCCTTATATTTCAAGCCTTAAAGAGAAGGGTTGCTAGAGTGCAAGCACTTTTGGGCTCTAGCAACATTTTCTCCCTTCTTAAGTTCTTGAAGTAAGTTATAATCAAGAGTCTAGAATCAAAATCCTAAAGTGATAGAACTTTAGGGCTTTAGGAGATTAACTCTAGGTAGGATTTCCTTCACAATTTATGGATGAAATTATCCTTGTGATAGGAGGAAGCACTTATTCTCTCCTCTCTTAGGGTTTTACCAAGCAAAGATCTTCAATATGAACAATTAAATTTTACCATAAACATTCAAGAACACGAAATGAAATTGCAGAAATTTACTTACTTCACCAAGATATGACAAGAATAAACCCTAATTGAAGAAATTCCATCCAAAATTCAGCAAAATCGATCCACAA